>JAKGSA010001132.1:17935-30835 GCA_033558755.1 Philaethria dido | reverse complement strand
TTTTCCTCTCACAAACTTATAACGCAGCACTTATATATTTAAAACACTAATTACTAACACTGAGCACTGAATACAGCACACTAACACTCATTCGATCGATCATTGATTATAATGAACTATCACTGCTAAAGCTAAAGTGGCCTTTATAGTACTCTGACAATCTCACTCTTGTTAGATGTTTTTCATCTTTCTTACAATACTTATAAAATCCTTTAAATTATTTAATATATATATATATATATATATATTAAATAATTTTAAAGGATTTTATAAGTATTGTAAGAAAGATGAAAAACATCTAACAAGAGTGAGATTGTCAGAGTACTATAAAGGCCACTTTAGCTTTAGCAGTGATAGTTCATTATAATCAATGATCGATCGAATGAGTGTTAGTGTGCTGTATTCAGTGCTCAGTGTTAGTAATTAGTGTTTTAAATATATAAGTGCTGCGTTATAAGTTTGTGAGAGGAAAAAATATTGGGAATGCATGTTTTGGTGATGTGCTGTGACACAAAAAAGGTAAACAAATTATCATATGTAATAGTTATATTTATAACCAATCTATTTTTTTTAAATATCAATAATTCATAAAGAATGTCATAATTTCAATTGTAGAGATAATTTAAGGTTTTTTTGTAAGGAAAATGTTAGCTTTCACACATTTTAGGACAAAGCAAGGTAGTCGTAGAGATCCTAGTGTTAAGACACTCCACTTAGTGCAGCTTAGTAATGTAGTATTATGTCATATAAATATACAAATAGCAGAAGTTTGTTTTTTATATATATTCGGATCACAGACGTGTGGCCGTGACATACACATTTTTCTTACAAAAAAAAAAAAGTCAACTTGAAATAAAAACTTAAAATTATTACGAATAACTCAAAAACTAGTAGATTCTAGCTATCATATAAAAGAAACAATCAAAATAAATTGGTTCACGCAAAATAGTTATATGGTGAAACAAATAAAAAAATACAATTGATTTGAGAACCTTCTCTATTTTACATCAAACTGCGACATTCGTGACTACTGAGGCTGTTTTCCAATTACAGCATTAATGTGAATTTTACGGCAAAATACTCAACATACGGTTAGTGTTTTAACTTCTGAAACGCTTCGCACGCATTAGAAGCCACAATAAAAGCCGAAAATACTTTTAAAAAATCTTTAAAAAAATTTGGCCAGCTGTTGTTGTACATATACTTCTATATAAATTAATAAATTATGATTGCTAACTTTATGAATGATTATTTTTCACAACACTTAATTTGCCAATGGACTTGAAAACTAATATATAATCCAAATAAGTATATTATATTTATGTATTGAGCGCATTATTTGTTGTAATTGGAAAACAACCTGAGCCACTGAGTTGAATCATATGTTGTAATTGGAAAACTACCTGAGCGACCATTCAAAACCTTAGTAAGGTGACGTCACGCTGCGAGTTGACGCTTACATACTTTTATCTTGTTTTCGGGTTTTTATTATAAATATAATATTTATTTAATCACTAAATCATAAAAATGTCCAAGAAATATTGTATTGTGCCCGTATGCAGTAATAATAGTGAAAAGAACCCCAATAAAATATTCTTTTCTGTGCCTTACGGGGAAAAGATTCGGAAGAAATGGCTGAAAATTATTAAAAGAACACAACCTTTATCACCCACTAGTCATGTGCATTGTTGTCAAGATCATTTTGATGTGAGTTTTTGTTTATTTACTTATTTTATAAATTAAAATGTTGTTTATAGTATATGACATATGACACATAACCTTAAACTGTTAGGGATGTTCGTTATATATCGATGCAGGTTTTTTCGATGTTTTGAAAAGTATTTAATCGATTTATTTTTATACGATGATAATGAGTTAGTTTTATAATAGTGCTATATTAGTGAATAAATATCATGAATGAAAGTTAACAAATTATAATTATATTTTTAATAATATTTATTTATATTTTCATATTTTAGGGATATTTAATGCTGTAATTATATGTATTGATTTTTAATACATACATAGCCTCACGCTGTATCCCGCATATAGCAGGTTAGGCAGAGGGAACCATAATGTTAAGACACTCCGTTCCCCACTTTCCGCCGAATTGAGACATTGCGTGCTAAGTGACGGAACTCAACGCCACGCTTTGCCTTGGTACCAAACCCAAGAAATGAAAAATTCCATTTCCTGGAGTGGGTATCGAACCCACAACCTGTCGCGTTTGCAGTCGCACGATTGTGCCTCTGCGCCATATATGCCTCATATCTTCCAAACCCCTAGATGGATGTATATAATTAAGGTGTCGTTAGATAGGTATTTATACTCTAAGTTTTCTTAGATATGTGACGTCATTCTTAATTCAATATGGCGCCCTCTAGAGGCAATTACGTCAAGAATAAAAACAAAAAAATCGTTGATGGGTACCGTATGGGGTGTCAAATGAAAGTGCTTAATTAGCACATTTCAAATATGTATATAACACATAACTAGCTTTTATAGCCTACTTTATTTGTATTTGCTTCCTAAATTTGAAGAATTGGTTCATTCGGGTTTTTTGTTCTTTATAATTACGTTTGTAATTTAGTTATGGTCTAATGAATAGTTTTTTTATTAATTAATTTAATTTTAGTGCACTTTATTTGAATATGGTTCCCTTTTTTAATTATTCAGATCAAAGAAGATACAACAAA
Source organism: Philaethria dido (assembly GCA_033558755.1). Lineage (NCBI taxonomy): Eukaryota > Metazoa > Arthropoda > Insecta > Lepidoptera > Nymphalidae > Philaethria > Philaethria dido. The sequence continues at coordinate 28,139 of JAKGSA010001132.1, read as the reverse complement.
TTATATTAAATATACAATAATGAAGGAACAGGGAGATAAATATAATCATTTAAAATTAAAAAAAGGTGTTGTTCCTCATTTGCTTTTGTGTCCAAAAAGGATTACTCAGCCACCGATCAAAAGAATGGGCATGACAAAACGGCAGAGACTAGCGTTAGTGAATGAAGCAATATTAGAATTTGAAGCCAAGAAAAATAGTGCGTCTGAAATTGATAAAACTACAAAAAGAAAGGATAAAGTAAGTTATAGGAATTATATAAATACACAGTGGGGAAGCGTCAAATTAACACGATTCCCATCGGTTTACCTTTTGTAAATAGCAATAAATTATTGTAAAATATTGTATGAGACGTGTAGAATTGGTACAATGTAACCACACCTTTTGTTTTATTAATATTGTAAGTTGGCAACACTGTCTCTCTTGATTTTTTGTACTACAAGAGTAAAATTTTGTTTAATAAACATGCAATACATTTCGTTAAAGTATTATAGTATTATTTCTTCACCTGCTTCAAGACGTACAAAAAAGGTTGCCAAGAAAATCGTGGATGTAAAATTGCAAAAAAAGAATCGACAAAAATTTGAGAGTGGAATGGAAAAAAAAAACTTAACACCCTATATACCGGCTTACCTCTATGTCCCCACTAAATATACCGGCTTCCTTAAGTACTGGCTTCCCTAAATAAACCGGCTTCCCTAAATATACCGGCTTCCCTAAATCTACCGGCTTACAATAATTTTGTGGGGGATTTACTAGCAGGCTGTGTAGACTGAACTGACCATTTGTGAGCAAATAACAAGCTCAATAAAAACTTAACATTCTATACCATGAAGTTATTATTTTCATCCTGGTCCTACCTATATATACCCAACCTATGTATGATTTTAATTTCACTTTAAAAAAATAATAAGCATATTTTCAAGCCTATTTATATATCTTTTACCTTTATCATTTATAAAGATGTAAGTAATTTAATACTTAAATATATTTTTTTTAAACTATCCACAAATCCAGACGTTGATGTTAATTTTACATTGTTATTTTAACTCACCGACACCGGTTAACCTATATCGTCCTACCTACATATACTAACCTATATATATATATATATATATATATATATATATATATCGGCTTACCTCTGTAATTTTTGTCTCTCTCCACTAATTTATAAATAACAAAATAAAACACAAAACAAAAAACGCTTGTTGTGGCGCGGAGGCAAAGGCGTGCGACTGTAAACGCAACAGGTTGTGGGTTCGATTCCCACTCCAGGAAATGTAAAATTTAGTATTTTCATTTCTTGGGTTTGGTAACAAGGAAAAGCGCGGCATGAGTTCCGCCACTCAACACACAATGCCTCAATTCGGCGGAAAGTGGCGAACGGAATTGTTAAAAGAGAATGGAGTGCCTCAGCACTAGATTCTCTGGATTCCTCTGGCTACCCTGCTATATGAGGGATACTGCGTGAAGTTAAAAAAAAAGTAAGCAAATTGCTTATACCATTTATTACCATAAAGATTTGGAAAAAAAAGTTTGCAATAAATTTTATTTCTACTCATATACCTTATTGTTGTTCTGTTTGTTATTAAAAATATTTTTCTTATCCTAGATTTAGTGGCCATCATGTCGTGGGACAGCGTCCTGTAAATGATGGTAGTGGGTTCGATATCTACTTGTAGGAATGACTATATATATATTTTTTTAATTTCTTTATTCTGGTAACACTAAATACGGCGTTGAGGACCGCCACTCAATACATAATGTTTCCAATATGGATGGAAATCGGAGAACTGTGTGTGTTAACACTAGGTTCTTTCTGATTACCCTCCTATGCGGGGAAAACTGTGAAGCTACCAAAAAAAACATCGTGTCGTGTGTGGCAGGGTCTGACTGTGACTGACTGACTGATGCGATGGTTATTGATCCTATCTTAGCTTGGGGAACTTAAATTAATGTTTTCTCGCTGTGGTAAGTTAAGGCGCGGCGTTGAGTTCCGCTACACTGCGGGGGTTGGGTGGAATAATAAAAAAAATGTTTAACCGGATAAACGGTAAATATAAAAAGTAATATTTGTTTGTTACAGTTGCCAAACAATATGGAGAACTATATGGAATACCACGTAATGGGGTCAGTCGGACAAGTGAGGATGAAGCCGGGTACTGTTCCCACGAAATTTGATTGTCAGAACCCAAACACAGCGAAAAAAAGACCCAATATTCTAAAGAAACAAAAAAAACCGAAGCACAATATGGATGCGAGTAAGGACCATGAAGAAATTGTTGAAGATTTAGGTAAATTTTACGCACGGATATTAAGAACTTAGTGTCGGGGCATATCGTTCTCCTCTTTCTGCCCGAATTGGTGTCACTGTGTGTTGTAGCGAAACTCAACGCCGTGCTTTGTCTTACAAGAGGGAGAAAATTAAATAATTTAAATATATAATAAACCGAAAACCGATCGCTTATACAGACTATAAAATTTATTGAAATGTGTGTTTAGTTCTTGTAACCCTATTTTTTTTTTATAGATTCAATAATTAGAAATATTGAAATAGAACATGATAAAACACAAGAAGAAGCTGTTGATGGTAATGTTAGGTGAGTCATAGAGTTCATAAATAACATAACGTTGACGCCAGTCGTGTCTTGAGGTACAAGTATGTTTACAGTCGTAAACGCGACAAGTTGTGGGTTCGATTTCAACTCCAGGAAATGTAAAATTTAGTATTTTCATTTCTCGGGTTTGGTTAAAAGGCAAAGCGCGGCGTTGAGTTCCGCCACTCAGCACGCAACGCCTCAATTCGGCAGCAAGTGGGGAACGGAAATGTTGATAGAACGTAGTGATGATAACTACAAACATAACAATTGTAACAAGCGTAGCAGTATTTCGACGTAGTTGGATAACTACGTATGGCTTAGTGGTTAGCGTTCGGACGGGTTTCAAGAGGCGCGGGTTGGAGTTCGAATATTGTTATATGTTTTCTAAAAGTGTTTTATCATATCCTAAGTGTGTGATTTAAAATTTATTAAAAAAAATATATAACAAACTAGATACTTTTCGTTATATTATGGCTAAATTACATAAAATCTTTATAAATTATAGTTTTTTTTTAACTTCACGCTGTAACCCGCATAAAGCGGGGTAGGCAGAGGAAACCAGAGAACCTAGTGTTAAGACACTCCATTCTCTTTCAACAATTCCGTTCCCCGCTTTCCGCCGAATTGAGGCATTGCGTGTTGAGTGGCGGAACTCAACGCCGCGCTTTGCCTTGTTACCAAACCCAAGAAATGAAAATACTAAATTTTACATTTCCTGGAGTGGGAATCGAACCCACAACCTGTCGCGTTTACAGTCGCATGCTCATGCCTCAAGACACGACAGGTGTTAATATTTATTTCATTAATATAATGTGGTTGTCAAATCGACAATATTTTTATATGTGTTACCGCATAACTGTTTACTGGGTGGACCAATTTTGATAATCCTTTTTTTATATGATAGCTAGTGCTTCTGATGTGGTCCTATTTATATTTAGTTAATATCAGACGAGTAGTTTTGGAGTTATTTGTAATAATTTGGCTATTTAGTGCATTTTGTTTGTTAATTTATTAATTCTTTTTATAATTTTACTTCACAGCGAATGTTCAAATCGATTACGAGAATATTCTACCGATGATAGAGAGAGAGTAGTGACAGATTTTGAAGGAATAATAATAGAAGATTCCACAGATAATATGGAAACTGAGAGTGAAGACACTGAAAATGAAAAAGTAAGTGATTTTTTAGACTTAGAGGACAACCTTAGTATAATAATATAATTCTTACTAATATTATAAATGCGAAAGTAACTCTGTCTGTCTGTTACGCTTTCACGCCTAAGCCACTGAACCGATTTTGATGAAATTCGGTATGAAGGTAGAACTGAAGTTGGGAAAGGACATAGGATACTTTTTATTGCGAAAAAAAATTTGACAAATAACTTAGACCTTGGAAAAGGCTAAACTATTTGTTAGGCTACGTGCGATATAGCCGAATTCCACGCAGGCGAAGCCGCGGGTGGAAAGCTAGTATAATATATTTATTCATTTTAAATTTTGATACATATTATAACATCTTGTAACGATAATAACTACAATAGTATACAACTGTGTCGCAGTTATTAGTGCCCGCCTCACAAGCGTCGTTTCTTAAAGTATTAAACAAAGAACAAATATCTAATACAAAAAGGATAAAATAACTATAAAAGATAAAAAAAAAAAAAAATCTAAAAAAAAAAAAAAAAAAAAGTATAATAAATTAATTATAAGATAAATGTCGCACGCCTGTCGTGGCGCAGAGGTGCAAGCGTGCGACTGTAAACGCGACAGGTTTGTAGGTTCGATTCCCACTCCAGGAAATGTTAAATTTTGTATTTTCATTTCTTGGGTTTGGTAACAAGGCAAAGCGCGGCGTTGAGTTCCGACACTCAACACGCAATGCCTCAATTCGGCGGAAAGTGGGGAACAGAATTGTTGAAAGAGAATGGAGTGTCTTAACACTAGGTACTCTGGTTCCCTCTGCCTATCCTGCTAATGCGGGTTACAGCGTGAAGTTAAAAAGAAAAAAAAAGAATGCATTAAAGGCACCTGTTCTTGCAAATAACAATAGTTTTTGTTTCATCAAAATCGGGCCAGGATTTCAGAGATTACAGCGTCTTAAAGTCTCTTCTCTTCTCTTTTTTAGCTATGCGGTATATGTCTAGGCGTTGGCAGTGGCATGTATAATATGCTAGAATATTCACTAGTGGACATATATGATCAATTCACTGGAACTAAGGTAAATTTAACTATTACAACTACTAAAGTAGTCACAAAATAGTTATTATTTAGTTGCTTTTTAGTCACTAATTAGTTGTTATACTAAGTTAGTTCCTAATTAGTCGCTGGTAATTATATACTAATTAAAAAATAATTCTTAATTTAACACCTGTCGTATCTTGAGGCACAAGAGTGCGACTGTAAACGCGACAGGCTGTGGGTTCGATTCCCACTCCAGTAAATGAAATTTTTCATTTCCTGGGTTTGGTAACAAGGCAAAGCGCGGCGTTGAGTTCCGCCACTCAGCACGCAATGCCTCAATTCGGCGGAAAGTGGGGAACGGGAGTGGGAATCGAACCCACAACCTGTCGCGTTGACAGTCGCACGCTTGTGCCTTTGCGCCACGACGGGCGTTTCAAGTTAGTTACTAATTTATTAGTTTTTTTGTAAAACTAGATGCTTATAATCTATTAGATGCAATTTAATTCAGTTAATGATAATGGCTAGTTAGTAGTTAGTGAGTGGTTAGTTAATGGTTAGTCAGTAGTTAGTTAGAAATCAGTTAGTAGTTAGTTAGTTAATAGTTAGTGAAATAGGTAGATAGATAGAAAAAACTTTATGGCACACTTGAAATGATACGTAAAGAAAATTTAAAAAATGCACAAAGGCGGCCTTATCACTAAAAGTGATCTCTTCCAGGCGACCTAACTGAAGGGATTTACAGTTAAAAGCGGGCACAATGCGGTGCAAAAACTATAGTAGAAAACAGAATTAACTAAATCGATCTAAAATACTGTTAAACCTACATACATACATACCAATATAATAGTATACATACATACATAAATACATATATATATATATATATATACATACAAACATACATGCATACATACGTAAGTATATACATCCATACATAAATATATACATTTCTATATGAATAATAAATATAATACATGTGGAGATAGTGTAAGTCAGTTAATAGTTAGTAGTTAGTTAATAGTTAGTCAATAGTTAGTCAGTAGTTTTCAGTAATTAGTAGATAGGCAGTAGTTACTTGTCATCAGTCGGAAGATGTCCACTGCTGGACATAGGCCTCCCCCATAGATCGCCATGTAGCACGACTGGATGCCTCCTGCATCCAGCGCTTTCCCGCAATCCGGACTAGGTCGTCGGTCCATCTAGTAGGGGGCCGTCCCACGCTATGCCTTCTGGTTCGTGGTCGCCACTCGAGAACCTTTCTTCCCCATCGGTTATCGGTTCTACGAGCGATGTGGCTCGCCCATTGCCACTTCAACTTGCATGTTTTGAGGACTATTCCGGTGACCTTCGTTCTCCTACGGAACTAGTTACTTAGTAATTAGTAATTAGTTAGTCAATAGTTAGTCAATAGTTAGTCAGTAGTTAGAAACACACATAGTTAAGGTTGTCGCTTATTTCCTAAAAATAACAATATAAAATATTTAACCATAGATTTTCTTTTCAGTTCGCCGAAGAAGATAAGTTACCTCAACATTTGTGCGGAGAGTGTGTAAAGAGTTTAATAACAGCGAACCATTTTTGGCGGAGAGTGATGAAATCGAGAGAGTTTTTAATAAGTAAATTTAGTGTTGGTGAATATGTAAGTATTTTTTGTAGCTTCAAGCCTTTTTTGTATGGCAGGGTAGGTAAAGGGAATTTAGTGTTAAGACACTCCGTTTCCCACTTTCCACTCAAAATCAGGACATTATGGACAGTGGGGAAATAAAAAATGATCAGAACAGGGAAATGAAATCATTTAACAACTTCACTTTCCTGGAGTGGGAATCAAACCCACAACCTGTCGCGTTTACTCGCACGCCTCAAGACACGACAGGTGTTATCTTTAAATAATAGTAAAAAATATATATATTTTTATTTATACACAGATAACAGAAGAAGAATTAAAAGAAGTACAAAAGAGTTACGCTCTAGAAGATGATAGAATGAGAGAGAAGTTAAATAGTAAAGATTTTAAAAATGATGTAACCATTAAAATTGAGGATGATAATGAAACAATAATTAAACATGAATCAAATGATAATGATGTTAATGAAGAATCAATGTATAATGATGAAGGAAATAATGATTTAAGTGTGAAAGTGGAACGTAATGGTGTTAATATAGAGTCTGATGAGCAATGGGTTGTAGAAGAGGTATTTTATGATTATTTTATTGCTTTTACTTAAGGCGTGAATAGGTTGATATGTTATATTGTAAGATGTGTAAACCTTTCCCTGTGAGGGGACGGGGTTGGAATACAATTCCCCTCCGCCGCTGGGTAGCGTCCCGTAAGAGGCGGGTATCCCAGTAGGCAGGTGGTAGGAGGTTCATCATCCGACTAGCTCGCGACCACTATCATGTCAAAGACGAACCGCCAAATATCTAATGATGTGTTCCGGTTCGATGGCATGTAAGCCAGGTTTTCCCCTTTCCCACCCATCCTTTCCCCAAAATGTGGTGGTTGCGATAGCGGACTACTACATTGTCCTCCCTTTCCATCTGTATCCTCTAGGTTGGCAACGCATCTACAACATCTCTGGTGTTGTAGATGTCTATGGGCGAAGGTAACCACTTACCATCAGGTGGTCCTTTAGCTCGTTTGCCATCCGTTATCCATAAAAAAAAGACCTATCAGTGGCGAAGGGCGAAAATTTTATAGAGGTAAGCCTGTATATATAGGTGAACCTATATCTAAAGGTAAGCCAGTATATAAAGGTAAACCGGTATGTATAATTAAACCCATATTAAGAGGTAAGCCGATTCCTATTGGCTTACTTTTTGTAAATTACAATAAGTGGGTGACGGATAAAATACTAGATCAGAAAAAAAATATGGTTGGGTAAAACTTAACGTCATATATCATGAAAATACCTATATATACAGGGTGTAATTGTTGAGCTTACCAGTAGGTTCACCACATGTAGAGTGCAATACTTTAAGGCCGTACTCATAATAATCAATCAAGTCGAGTCTACGGTTTAGGTGTAGGACTAGTATTTTTTTTTTTTTTTATGGATACCGGATGGCAAACGAGCAGAAGGACCGCCTGATGGTAAGTGGTTACCTTCGCCCATGAACATCTACAACACAAGAGATGTACTAGATGCGTTGCCAACCTAGAGGATACAGATGGAAAGGGAGGATAATGTAGTAGTCCGCTATCGGAACGACCACATTTTGGGGAAAGGATGGGTGGGAAAGGGGAAAACCTGGCTTACATGCCATCGAACCGGAACACATCATAAGATATTTGGCGGTTCGTCTTTGACATGATAGTGGTCGCGAGCCAGACGGAGGACGAACCTCCTACCACCAAACTATAATAGTATTTTCGATTCTCGATTTTTAACCATTCTGTATAACGCACCGATGACGTCATTATCTAGTACTACTAAAATACTATTATACGTTGCCGATCTTCCATATGAGTACATAGATCAGACCTGAACGAAAATATTATGTACCATATATTCATGATACTTACTTACTAACTTAACTTCACGCTTATCCCTAGCGAGGTAGTCAGAGAGAATGGAGCGCCAAACGCTACGGTCCCTGCATACCTCTTTCGCCTCGTCCACAGTCATTAACCTCTTCATGCATGCCCTCCGGGGAGTCCTCATGCTTTTTACGTGACCTTCCTCCAGTATCATTGATACTGTGTTCTCGAAGGTCAACCGAGGTCTCCCCCTACCTCTCTTGCCGCTCACCTTTGCTTCATATATCTTTCTCACCATTCTTTCATCACTCATCCTCTCGTCGTGTATATTCATGATATAGGAGATAAAGCTTTTCAAAATCTATTTTTTTTTCTAATCTGGTAGTTTATCCGTCACTCATTTATTGTAATTTACAAAAGTAAGCCGATAGAAATCGCGTTATTTGGACGCTTCGCCACTAAAAGCTACAAGATTTAAAAAATTATACACGAAATTAGTTAACGTAATAATTATTCGAGTATTATCATTGCAAATAATTTCAAATGTTTAATTTATATTATAATATTAAAAAAACGCCTGTCGCGGCGTAGAGGCACAAGCGTGCGACTGTAAACGCGACAGGTTGTGGGTTCGATTCTAACTCCAAGAAATGTAAAATTTAGTATTTTCATTTCTTGGGTTTGGTAACAAGGCAAAGCGCGGCGTTGAGTTCTACCACTCAACACGCAATGCCTCAATTCGGCGGAAAGTGGGGATCGGAATTGTTGAAAGAGAATGGAAGTGTCTTAACACTAGGTTCTCTGGTTCCCTCTGCCTACCCTGCTATATGCGGGATACAGCGTGAAGTTAAAAAAAAAAAGGAAAAAAATTATGAAAGAATCTAATACTTTTGTCTAAGACTTTTCCTAATATTAGATTTAAACTTTTTTTTTTAGTTTTTGGCAAATACCACAGAAATAAAAGATATTGATATTGATGAGATTAAATTAGAAGACAATGATGACATTGTCGTTAGTAATGAAGATCCCTTAAAAATTAATAATGAATCAAAAGCTAATGATAAATCAATAAATAATGATGAATCAAAGAGTAATGATAACGAATCTGTTGAATCTGATGCAACAGACGATGATAGTGATCTATGTAGTAAATCAAGAAAATATAGAAGAAAAGATAATGACAAATCAATTGTGGATGCTGTTGGAACTGCGTAAGTTTTTTTTTAATCTAGTGTTAAGACACTCCGTTCTTTACGTTCCGTATGTATTTAACATATTACGTTTTCAGAAATGGAATATAATGGACTGTTTTTTTTTTCTAAGATAAAAAGATATTTATTCAAAAAATACTTGCCAGTAAGTAGCCAAAGACACTTGTGTTGGGAATGTCTTAACAACAACATAATACATATAACTTAATAGTAACAAAGCCACGTGTGTGTGTGTGTGTGTGTGTGTTGTGTTTGTGTGTATGTGCATGTATGCGTGTGCATGAAAAGACTAAAGAGAGTAGAGAAATTAATATAATTTAAATATAATTATTTATTTATATTAACGCCTGTCTTGAAGCACAAGCGTGCAACTGTAAACGCGACAGGTTGTAGGTTCGATTCCCACTCTAGGAAATCTATTTTTTTTCATTTTCTAGGTTTGGTAACAAGGCAAAAGGCGGTGTTGAGTTCCGCCACTCAGCACGCAATGCCTCAATTCGGCGGAAAGTGGGGAACGGAGTGTCTTAACACGTCGGTTCCCTCTGCCTATCCTGCTATATGCGGGATACAGTGTGAAGTTAAAAAAAAAAATTACTTACTTAAAAAAAATGAGTAGGTTTTCAATTCGACTGAATGTTTTATGGGAGTTACCGCATGACTCTTTATTGGGTGAACCGATTTGGATGATTCTTTTTTACATGATAGCTATTTGTGATTAAATATAGAGTTTTTA
>JAKGSA010001132.1:0-17795 GCA_033558755.1 Philaethria dido | reverse complement strand
GATATTTGGCGGTTCGTCTTTGACATGACAGTGGTTGCGAGCCAGACGGAGGACGAACCTCCTACCACCAAACAAAAGTATAGAATATAGAGTATTTGTGATTTAAGTATATTATTCTGTCCAAGAATACTATAATGATGTCAATGTGTGGAATTAAATGCTGTTGACGCTCACCCGGGAGTCGGGAGTCGGGAGTCGGGAGGCTCATCATAGTTGTATATTTATTGTAAAAATTTTATTTGAAAAGAGCAACTGTTGAGTTTGTTGCCGGCTTTTCTCAGCAGAACTGCCTTCCTCTCCGGTGGTAGCTTCCGTTGGAACTGACACGACTGACACCTTTGTAAATTGACGATTCGAAAGTGCTTGTAACAATAGATTATTTGAATAAATAATATTTTGATATTGATTTTGTTGTTTGTGGTTTAAATTTAGTAAAAAATTGTCGAGTTTATGAGTTCTTTTTTTTTTAACTTGACGCTGTAACTCGCATATAGCGGGGTAGGCAGAGGGAACCTGAGAACCTAGTGTTAAGACACTCCATTCTCTTTCAACATTTCCGTTCCCCACTTTCCGCCGAATTGAGGCATTGCATGTTGAGTGGCGGAACTCAACGGCGCGTTTTGCCTTTTTACCAAACCCAAGAAATGAAAATACTAAATTTTACATTTCCTGGAGTGGGAATCGAACCCACAACCTGTCGCGTTTACAGTCGCACGCTTGTACCTCTGCGCCACGACAGGTTTATGAGTTATTCGTAATAATTGTAATTTTTAGTACATTTTATTATGTACTTACTGTACTCGACGCGCGTTTCTATGCCAACAACTAAAATACATATATATATATATATATATATATATACTATTTTTTTATAATAATCGTTACAGTAGTTTATGAGTTAGTCGATGACAAACAGACAAACATTCATTTTTTTATTTTATTTAAAATTCGTTTTTTTTTAAACAGGTCCAAGACTACTTCAAGACTTCAACAAATTGAAGATAATGTAAATAAAATATACCGGAATTCTAAGATATTAAGAAAGAAACCGAAATAGGACTCCATCGTGACAGCGTGTGTCTGTAAACGCGGTGGTTGTGAGTTCATATACATGAGGGGGAATTATTATATTTACAACTAGCTTTCCGCCCGCGGCTTCGCCCGCGTGAAATTCGGTTATATCGCGCGATATGATAAGGAGTATCCTATAGTCTTTCCCAAGGTCTAGACTATTTGTCAAAATTGGTTAAGTGGTTTATGGGGTGAAGTTGTAAACAGTTACATTCTTACATGATTTTATGTTTGACAATAAGGAACTTCCATACAAACTTTCATCCCCTATTTCAACCCCTGTATAATTTTTTTCGCGATAAAAAGTATCCTATTTCCTTTCCCAAGCTTAGTTCTATCTTCATACCGAATTTCACTAAAATCGGTTCAGTGGTTTAGGCGTGAAAGCGTAACAGACAGACAGAGTTACTTTCGCATTTATAATATTAGTAAGGATTATTTTCATTTTTCCCGTTCAGGAAGGTGGTGCACGGCGTTGAGTTCCGCAACTCTTTTTTTGAAGTTTTGAAGCGAAAAATATATTTAGAAAACATATAAAAATTTGAGCGCAGCGGGACTCGAATTGGATGTAGAACGCATGGCTTAGTGATCAGATCGCTTGGACCGCTTCCAAGAGGCGCGGGTTCGAGTGCCGCTGCGTTCAAATTTTTATACGTTTTCCAAATATATTTTCCGCAACTCTTCACAAAGTATCACAAATTAAGTGGAGAACGGAGTGTCTTAACACTAGATTCTCTCTAACTACCCTGCTATATGCGGGATACAGCGTGAAGCCATTTTTATGTACATAAAAGTGAAGTAATACAAAATTAATTATTAAAAAAAAATCATGCTTTCAAACAGCACCTGTCGTGGTGCAGAGGCACTAGCGTGCGACTGTATACGGGCTGTGTACATAGGTTGTGGGTTCGATTCCCACTCCAGGGAATGTGAAAGTTCAATATTTTTATATCCTGGGTCTACCAGACCCAGGATATAAAAATATAATAAGGCAAAGCGCGGCGTTGAGTTTCGTTTAGCACTCAATGCCTTAATTTGGCGGAAAGTGGAGAACGGAAATGTTAATAGAACGTAGTGTCTTAACACTATGGTTCTCAGGTTCCCTCTGCCTACCCTGTTATGTGCGGGATACAGCGTGAAGATAAAAAAACATGCTTTTTTAATTTCTATGGTTAAACCTTAAAAATGATTTTTTTTATTGTATTCGCGTTTACAGTCAAACGTATTATTAGATTTATTTTGACTTACTGTATTAAAAAAAGCTTTAATAGAAAATAAAATTGTTTTTATATAAAGACATGTATTATTTATCCTTTCCTAATAATAAGTACTTAAAACATGAATATTTTTGTATCTGATAGTGTTGAAGGTTGAAAATTTTGTAAACCTTAGTCGGTATATAGAGGTAATCCGGTAAATATACGTAATCCGCTATATATAGGTAATCAGGTTCCCATCGGCTTGCCCAACTTTTGAAAGTACGATTACGAGACCTGAAAAAAAAGCTCGTCAGGAAAATGTGGACCTCGAAAAAACAAAGTCAAACAAGTGTGTGAGAGCTACAAAAAAAAGGTTGCCAGGAATATATTAGGTATGAAATTCAAAAAAACAAGCTCTGACATCTTAAAGATCCAAACGAAACAATGCCATTGCCAAAATACGATAATGAAATTACTAAATACCTTCACATCTTATACCGGCTTCCCTAAATATATACATCGGCTTTCCTAAATATATATACCGGATTCCCTAAAGATACAACGCGGCGTTGAAATCCGGCACTCAGCACGCAATTCCTTAATATGGAAAGTGCGGAACGTAGTGTCTTAACACGTCAGTTCTCAGGTTTCCTCTCATGCTATATGCGGGATACAGCGTGAAGCTAAAAAAAGAGTTTTTAGTTTGATTAAACGTTTTATAAATATATATATTTTTTTATTTTCTTCATTCTCCTTAAAAAAAAAATATACGCATCTTTACAACGAATCAAAGACAATATACTATGTTACTCGACTCAAAACAAAAAGAAATTCTTAGTCGTTTGGGAAATTAAAGAGAAATTCAAATTTCGTTTCATAATTTTTGGATGTTTGTAATTAATAATAATTTTATTATAAAATTTTAATTAACGAATAAAAAGTAATATTCAGACTAAGCTGTTGTCCCAATATCATTTTTAATCTATTTATTATCATAAATTTATAGTAAAAAAATAAATCCATTTTATTTAAAAGACGAATATATTATCTCTTTCGGCATATCAAAAAAAAAGAAGTTATTCATAGCTATGTTTACTTTTTGTCAAACATTGCTATCCGACTACATACAAAACACCATCTACATTCATTCTCTCTTTCTCACATAACCAACATCCCATAAGAGTGAAAGAGAGACATACATATGTAAATCACATACAAATTTCACAGCGTTGCTAAAATGACAGATGAAATAGACGTGAATTAGAGATATCGTTCTTTAAGTTATAATTATTTATTTTGTAATTTTAGAATTAAACGCTAATAATTAATGAATTTATTGATTAAATTTAAGCTTAAATAATGTTCCTAACAAAAAATTACTTATGAATCTGTAATGCTTTACATAATAGATGTGTAAAAACATTTTTTGTGTATTTAAACTTAAAAATAATATTTAATAATGCGTTGCTGTATACCTTCTTGTAAAAACGATTCGAGAAACATTACTAAATCGGAAGGAATTACTTTTCATGTGTAAGTTTCAATATTAATTCTTTAAATCATAAACTATATTAAATTCTTATTTCTTTTATTATTTCAATCTATTTAAATATTAAATATATTGAGAATATGTTGCTTTGTATATGCTATGCGTATTTTTGCTATTTTATGAATGAATAAATGCTTTTAACTGTACAATAATAATAGGCTAATATAGGCTATTTTATTAAGATACATATCTTTCTTTTGATTTTCCTAATTCTTACCAATGATTAATAGAAGGAATTAGAAACAGTTTGTTTAAATAATGTGCCATACAAATAATCAGTTTATTCTTTTATATTTATTTATCTCTATATATCTTTATTACAATATTATTAATCCCTACACTACTGTCTCTGTCCGTAATCCCTGTAAAAGTGAATGTAGCTTACTAGCAGCTTACTAGCATTCACTGTTTGACTTTGAAAAAAAAAAACCTCTGTGAAGTTAGTTAAAAAAATAATTATTTATATATATTATGTTTCATTAGATTTCCAACAGAACCGAAAGCAAGAGAAGCCTGGTTAAAAGCTATCGGTAAAAATGAAAGGTCACCAAAAGAGAGGAGTGTTGTGTGTTCCGATCATTTCTTGTGTGAAGATTTATATGAAACAAGGAATGGACTGCGGAAAGTCAAGAGTGGGGCTGTTCCTTTTACTATACAGGTATTTATACTTTTATTAAATTATTAAGAAAATTACATACATACAGAGCGCTATATCCCGCATATAGCAGGGTATACAGAAGGAACCTAGTGTTAAGACACTCCGTTCCCCAATTGCCGCCGAATTGAGGAATTGCGTGCTGAGTGGCGGAGCTCAACGCCGTGCTTTGCCTTGGAACCAAACCCAGGAAATGAAAAATTACATTTACTGGAGTGAGAATCGAACCCACAACCTGTCCTGTTTACAGTTGCACGCTTGTGCCTCTGCGCCTCGATAGGCGTTAAGAAAATTTATTATAGTAAATTTTGACCTTCGAAAACACAGTATCAGTGATACTGGAGGAAGGCCAAGTAAAAAGCATGAGGACCCATTGGTATGAAGAGGTTAATGACTGTGATTGAATTTGAAATTGATTGGAATTTTCATTTTTTAATGGTTTTTATGCTTACAATGCGGATGGAGGAATACGAACACTGACACACATATAGCGTACATGAGAACAAGTGCACTACACATAAATTGTTTATAATAATATATTAGAAACATATTAAATTAATAAAATAAATATTACACACACTACCATGTATTTGACATACACTTTTGTATAAAGTGACATATATTACACATTGCTACTAGAGAATCTAGTGTTAAGACACTCCGTTGACCATTTGCCTACCCTCTACCTACCCTGCTATATGCGGGTTACAGCGTGAAGCTAAAAAAATAAAAAAATTAGGAGGCTACTTGCTTATACCAGTTATTACCAGAAAGTTAGATGAGATAAATTTTTGATATAATTTGGCGGAAAGTGGGGAACGAAGTGTCTTAACTCTAGGTTCCCTCTGCCTACCCTGCTATATGTGGGATACAGCGTGAAGCCATGTTTGTATGTATGTATTATAATATTAATATTGCATTAAAAAAAAGTATCTAGCAGCTTCTTGTTATAGAGTGGAACTCAGTGCCCCACTTTCCGTCCTAAACCGACACTTTGCGTGTTGAGTGGCGGAACTCAACGCCGCTCTTCATATCTATATATGTGTGGTAGAGTAATATATAATATTTTTTTTCAGGTGTGCCGTATTTGCCTAAGTGTAGATAAGAAGTTGTATTCATTAAAGAAATACAACTTAGAACAAGCATATGAATATCTTACTGGGATCTCGGTAAGAAAATATTTATATATATAACTTCCGGTACGACTGACAATACTGACATTTTTATGTAAAATGACGATTTGAAAGCACCTTCATGCTTTATCCCGTGTAGCAGAATTAAAAAAAAGTCACGCTGAGTGTTTTGCGTCGGTTACTCTCAGGTCTGAGGCATTAAAGGGTCTAGCACAGTGTTTCTCAACGTGGGGTTCACGCCCCACAGGGGGGCAATGTTTTGTAAATGTGGGTGACATTTACAAAAAAATGCCCCATTTCGAAAAATTCTTTTTTTTTAAGAATTTTGGATTTCTTTTTTTTTAACTTTACGTTGTAACTGGCATATAGCAGGGTAGGCAGAGGGAACCAGAGAACCTAGTGTTAAGACAACACTTTCAACAATTCCGTTCCGCCAACAATTCCTTTTCAACAATTCCGTTCACTTTCCGCCGAATTGAGGCATTACATGTTGAGTGGCGGAACTCAACGCCGCGCTTTGCCTTGTTACCAAACCCAAGAAATGAAAATACTAAATTTTACATTTCCTAGAGTGGGAATCGTACCCACAACCTGTCGCGTTTACAGTCGCACGCTTGTGCCTCTGCGCCACGACAGACGTTTTTTGAAACAGAAGTTGAATTTCAGTTTCTGTTTTTCATTATAGATTTAGAAAATCTACTTACTGTTATTATTAACAACTTTAAATCATGTCTTCATACATATTTGTATATGTTACATTTTGGGGGATGTCAAAAGAATTATAGAAAGTATAATATGGGGCATCACAAAAAAAAGGTTGGGAAACACTGGACTAGCAGGATAAGCTAAGAAAAACTGCACTGGCGTGTAATGAATTGATTTTCTCATTTTTATATTGCTTTCTATCTCAAATACATTTAAATTTAATTTTGTGTCCCTAATCCTTACAGGAAGGGAGCTATGGGGGTCACAACCCCAAAAAAAAAAACGTTTTTCTTAGCTTATCCTGCTAGACCCTTTAGTGAACTTGTCGTAAATTATTTGACGTTCAAAGAATAAAGCATGTAACTTCTTACTTTGAATAAAATTATTTGACTTTACTTTGGCTGGGTAGTCATAGAGAAAGTCCTACATAACCCGTTCCGACTCGGACGGGGTATCCGTAACGGATTTTCTCACGTAAAAAAAAATAAAAAAAAGGGTAGTCATAGAGAACCTAGTGTCATGACACTCCGCGTGATAAGTTGCGAAACTCAACGCCGCGCAATGTCTTACCAGAGCATATATCTACCACTACAATAAACATGGGTAAAATAAGAGACCTGTCGTCTCTTGCGGCGCAAGCGTGCGACTGTAATCGCGACAGGTCGTGGGTTCATACACACTACAGGGAATGAACATATTAAATTATATTTAGTATTTTCATTTCCTCGCTCTGGTGACAAGACAAAGCGCGCCGTTGAGTTCCGCCACTCAGCACGCAATGTCTTAATCCGGCGGAAATGTTGAAAGAGAACGGAGTGTCTTAATACTATGGTTCTCAGGTTCTCTCTGCTCTCTATCCTGCTATGTGCGGGATACAGCGTGAAGACAACAACATCAATAATAATTCCACCTCACGTATATGAACCGACTATCATCGCGTTTACAGTTACACGCTGTCACACAGACATGATGACCTCCGAAACTAAAGTGCTTGTATATTTTACATACATACATACTATAGCTTCACGCTGTATCCCGCATATAGCAGGATAGGCAGAGGGAACCTGAGTGTTAAGACACTCCGTTTCCCACTTTCCACCGAATTGAGGCATTGCGTGCTGAGTAGCGGAATTGACGCCGCGCTTTGCCTTGTTACCAAACCCAGGAAATAAATTAAAAATTTCATTTCCTGGAGTGAGAATCGAACCCACCACCTGTCGCTTTTACAGTCGCACGCTTGTGCCTCTGCGCCACGACAGGCGTTGCTTTTTGTGGTTTGTGGTTTATATATTTTGATGTAGTTAAGTGGCGGAACTCAACGCCGCGCTCTATATAAATTAAATGTATTTTTTTTTCAGCCGTTTAATGATAATCTACCACAATATCTATGTACAGAGTGTTCTCAAAGATTGATAAATTGTAATCGATTTAGGACTAAAAGCTTGAAAGCTTACTCGTTGATGCTTGGATTATTGGAGAAACAGGAATTTGTGAGTGTTTTATTTCTCTTCTCTCTTCTTTCTCGCTCTTCCTCTCAAATATTATATATTTTAAAATTTATTCTTATAATCACTTTATTATTTATTCCAAATGAAATTATTAATTATTTGTTATTTATGTATACTTATTGGAACATTCTTCGTGTGAAAATACAAAAAAATATATAAATATTATTTTGCTAACAATTTCTATGATATTTTGAAAAAAAATATTGTTTTCCAAATATTGTTTTAACAACACAGATAACAATAGAAGACATAAAATTCATCAACCGGGAAGAGAACCTACTATCTTCACCACTAAATCAAAAAACATTCGAACCAGACCATTGTGATATACATATAGAGTTTAAAGAAAAAGACATACAGACAGACAAATATGAAGAAATACCACTAGATGAGATAAAGAATGAAAAAAATGACGAATTAGACGTTTTCACAGAAGAAAACGATAAAGAATACTCAATAAAAGACTATTCTAGTGATGACAGTCTCCCTCTAGAACGACAGAGAAAGAAAAAGAAGGAAAAAGTGAAACGAGAGAAGAAAGTAAAGAAGAAACAAGAAGAACCTAAAATAGACAGACGTCGTAAACCTTTTTTGAACGAAGATCTAAATGAAACGCTATTCACAGTGACCGATCTCTCTTTCGAGGAGCAGGTGGCGGAAATAGAGAAGAGGCAGGAGAGTTCCAACTATAAGAATTCGGTATTTAAGTGTACGGAGTGTTTTAAAGGTTTTTTGGATGAGGATGCGTATAATGGACATATGACGAGGCATACTGATGTAAGTACATACATACATAGCTTCACGCTGTATCCCGCATATAGCAGGGTAGGCAGAGGGAACCGACGTGTTAACACACTCCGTTCCCCACTTTCCGTCGAATTGAGGCATTGTGTGCTGAGTGGCGGAACTCAACGCCGCGCTTTGTCTTGTTACCAAACCCAAGAAATGAAAAGATTAACATTTCCTGGTATGGGAATCGAACTCACAACCTTACAATCTAACAACCAAAGCTTACAGTCGCACGCTTGTGCCTCATGACATTTTTGAAATATATATATTTTTTAATAAAATTACTTTATATGTTAACATATAACTGAATCATTTTTGTCATGAATCATAAACCTTTTTTGTATTTCCAATTTTTTCAAATAAAAAAGGTTAAACACCGGTTTCTTTACTTTGCCCATAAAAAAATTAAAACACAAGCAAAAAAAAAACAAATATCCTTATTCGGCAGAAAGTGGGCAAAGGAAATGGTAAAAGAGAATGGAGTGAAGTTAAGACACTCCGTTCTCTTGCAACAATTCCGTTTCTCACTTTCCGCCGAATTGAGGCATTGCGTGCTGAGCGGAACTCAACGCCGCACTTTGCCTTGTTACCAAACCCAAGAAATGAAAAGATTAACATTTCCTGGTGTGGAATCGAACCCACGACCTGTCGCGTTTACAGTCGCACCCTTGTGCCTCAAGACACGACAGGCGTTAATGTTAAAAACCTTATAAAAAAACTCGGCCCTCTTGAAACCCCGGTTAATCGAAACCCCGGATAATCGAAACCCCGGATAATCGAGGTTCTGCTGTATATATTTTTATTTTTTTCTAGCAATGCGGTGAATATGAGTGTAGCATATGCAAGACTCACTTCAAGCACCCGCATGCATTGCGCAAGCATATAACTGCGCACCACACGCAACGGTTCAGTTGTAACCAATGTCCGTATGTTACTACACATAGGTATGTGGGGGTTTGAATTTTGGGGGGCTCTTTTTAATATATCGTTATAATGTTAGAACCGGAATACGGTTTAATTCGGTTTTCGGTTTATTTCAATATTATTCGGTGTTCGGTATTAATGATATAAAAAAATATAGTAATTTCCTATAGTTAATCCTTCTATTTTCGGTTATTCTTGTTTTTTTTCCAGTTTTCTTATTTCATATATATTTTTATATATAAAAAAATCGTTGCTAAAGGCCTTGTGGACGAGTAAACAGCGCGTTGCCATAGCAACTCTTTTTATATAAATGTGTATGTCAAACACATGGTATTTATGTGTAATGTCTAATTTATTCATTTATCTTTTATATCAAAATTTATATCAAATATTATATTATAATATATACATAGCTTCACGCTGTATCCCGCATATAGCAGGGTAGGTATAGGGAACCTAGTGTTAAGACACTCCGTTCCCCACTTTCCACCGAATTGAGACATTGCGTGATGAGTGGCGGAACACAGAGCGCTTTGCCATGTTACCAAACCCAGGAAATGATAAATTTAATTTCCTGGAGTGGGAATCGAATCCACAACCTGTCACGTTTACAGTCGCACGCTTCTGACATGACATATTTCTTATGCACTTCTTCTCCATATAAACTTTAAGTATACCAAATTTCATACTCTTCCGTCCGCATAGTTTTCGTAATATAGAATTTTTTTACAGACAAACAGCAAGATTACACGAAAGATGGCATAAAGGTACTAAATATCAATGTCCTCACTGTCAAGACGAGTTTGTGTAAGTATTATGTGTATTACTCATTGTTTTGTGTATAATTTAAAAAAAAAAATCGATGCGTTATAGTGTCTTTTTTTTAGCTTCACGCTATATATGTAACGAATATAGCAGGGTAGGCAGAGGGAACCTGAGAATTTAGTGTTAAGACACTCCGTTCCCTACTTTCCGCCGAATTGAGGCATTGCGTGATGAGTAGCGGAACTCAACGCCGCGCTTTGCCTTGTTACCAGGAAATGAAAAATTCCATTTCCTGGAGTGGGAATCGAACCCACAACCTGTCGCGTTTACAGTCGCACGCTTGTGCTGAGGCACGACAAGACACATTCATCAATAAATTATTCTAATTAAGAAATGAATTATTTTATGAATTAATTGTAGAAATAATTAGTATATAAATACACGTTTTAATGAATGAAGAAATAAACAAATAATTTTATGAATGTCTTTATGAATTATTGAATGTCTAACAATTTTTATGAATGATAAAGTAAAGGAGTGAGTAGTGTCTTAACACTATGGTTCTCAGGTTCCCTCTCAAAAAAAAAAAGTATATGAAAATCGCTAACCATGCGATCAGAGCGATTGGACGATTTGAAAGAGGCGCGGGTTCGAGTCCCGCTGCGTTCAAATTTTTATAAAAATATTTTTCGTATCCTAAGTGAGCGATGGGTGTAGTGAGTTCGATTCCCACTCCAGGTAATGTTAGTATTTTCATTTCCTGGGATTGGTAACAAGGCAAAGCGCGGCGTTGAGTTCCGCCACTCAACACGCAATGCCTTTATTTAGCGGAAACTGGGGAACGAAATTGTTGTAAGAGAAAGGAGTGTGTTACCACTAGGTTCTCTGGTTCCCTCTGCCTACCTCGCTATATGCGGGATACAGCGAGAAGTTAAAAAAAAAAGTGAGTGATTAACACTTTAAAATATAAAAAATGTATTCGTTTTCGTGTAATTCCAGTAAATTCACAACATATATGGGACACGTACGTATAAAACATCCATCCGATTTTGTCTGTTCGTTGTGCGGTTACAGTTTTGTTAGCGAAAAAGGTATAGAACTACACAAGAAGCTGAAACACAGGCTGGACGATGGATTGGTATGTTATAAATGAATATATTGTGTCCTCGTTGACGCGTTAACAACGCGTTGCTTAGCAACGTATGTATCACTTTATATAAACATACATGTCAAACCATTTTTGTGCATTATTTTAAAAAGATTGTTCATTGTCCACTCCTTCTCTATATAAACTATAAGTGTGCCAAGTTTCATGCTCCTCCGTCCGCGTTATTATCGTAAAAAGGAGTACAAAGTTTTTGCTTTGCGTATTATATGTATTCACTTCTTTTTGTGTTTTAAAAGAATTTTTAAGTTGTATAAATTAAATTAATGAGTACCCCAGACAAGTGTTAGTTATGAGTAACGCCTGTCGTGGCGCAGAGGCACAAGCGTGCGACTGTAAACGCGACAGGTTGTGGGTTCGATCCCACTCCAGGAAATGGAATTTTTAATTTCCTGGCTTTGGTAACAAGGCAAGCGCGGCGTTGAGTTCCGCCACTCAGCACGCAATGCCTCAATCCGGCGGAAAGTGGGAAACGGTGTGTCTTAACATTAGGTTCTCTCTGCCTACCCCGCTATATGCGGGATATAGCGTGAAGCTATGTATGTATGTATGTATGTATGTATGTATTTAGATTCCAGAAGACGGTCCTCTCTGCGAACTGTGTAATGTTAGGTTCGTATCTCAAGACGCGTACAGACGACACTTGCATGTCTCAGCGAGACATAATAACAGCGACTCGTGAGTATATTGTATAATTATTTGTTAACTGCATTCATAAAATCGTTTTTTTATTACTGCATTCATATAATTAATAATTATTAATTCATTAATGAAAACGTTTCTTATTGCATTCATAAATTCTTATATTTCTCACTTAATTCATAAAGTCACTAATTTACTTCTACATTTATAAAATCACTTATCTGTTACTGGATTGTTTGAATGGAAAGAAATATATACGTACTTCTTTTGTAATATTAGTAATTTATGACAAAATTTGTAGAATCACAAATTTATTACTCAGTCACTTATTTATTACTGCATTCATATATATTTTTTTCATACATTTATAAAATGACTCATTATTCATTCATAAAATTATTAATTTATTTTTTCTTTTATAAAATCAGCTATTTTATCATTATACTATATATAGTTTATATATATATATACACACACACATATATATATATATATATATATATATATATATATATATATATAATATTTATTTATATATATGTATGTGTATGTATGACTGTGTGTGTGTGTGTAAATCTATAATTATATTATTTATATATGTATATGTATGTTTATATTTGTGTGTATATAGATTTTTGCACTTTTATACCAGCAAATGTTTTACTCTTGCTCTCATACCCAGGTTGACTGGAAGAAATTTCTATTAGAACTAAGTCCGCCTTTACCAATAATACTGTTTATACTATATTAATTGTTCTTACAAAGTGCAATAAAGAATATATATTTATTAATTATTTCCTAATTTTTTGTATCATTAATATATGAGTAAATAAAAAATCACAGATTTATTCCTCAATTCATATTATTTATTACTTAATTCATAAAACCATTCATATATTTATTCAAAAAATTAATACATTTAATATTTTTTAGAGATTCAAAAGATTCCAATAAAACCAGACGTGGTAGGAGAGTGGGAGGGAAAGAAGAAGAGAGTAAAAGAGAGAGTTTAGACGATAATGACAAAAGAAAGGTGTATCCGAGCCAAGTTAGAAAAGCTGAAGGACCTATACCTTGTGAACAGGTAAATATTATATTATTTAAGACCTTGGGTTGTCGGTTCAGGGTTCAATTGGGATTCGCGTCGCATGAGGGGTACGCCCTAGTATTATTACCCGGTTTCGTAGTCTTGTGCTTTCATGTAAGGAGAAAATGTTTTGGCTCTTAATTTTACGGCCAGTTGCCACCCCTTTTAGGGTCGGCAACGCGTAAGTGATGCCCTGGTGTTGCAAGCGTCCACTTAGGCCACGGCTCCACTTACCATCAGGTGGGCCGTGCCTTGTTGCCACAAATCGTGGTATAAACTGACATAATGCAGTAACTCTTTTTAAGGAGCGCTGCACCATTTACTATAAATTATGTTTGAACCAATTAATCCTGTTTTAAAATATCTATCATATTCTTCAATGACATAAAGATCTGAACTATGCATTTTTTTTAATGATTCTTTATTATCAATTTATATTATCTAAAAATCTTGATTAATTTTGTTTGTATGGATTTCCTTGTCGTTTCTAAATTTTTGGTTTTTGCATTTCACTGAAAATTTTTAATATTTATTATTATTTATAATAAATTTTTGGTATGACGCAATTTTTATATATATATATATATATATATATAGCTCATATATATATATATATATATATATATATATATATATATATATATTAAGGGGACACTTCAATAAAGAGGCCTATCGTGTGTTGAAGGGCTGCAAGCGTTTGACTGTAAACGCGACGGGTTGTGAGTTCATACTAGGGAAATGAACATATTAAAATTATATTTAGTATTTTCATTTCCTCCACTAATAACAAGACAAAAGTGCGGCGTTGAGTTCCGCCACTCAATGTGGTGGAAAGTGGTGAACGGAAATGATAATAGAACGGAGTGTCCAAAAAAAACTGTATTCAAAATATTTATTTAAAATTAATTTTGAGGTTATAGTGTCTGTACAGTGAAAATAGTTATAATTATATTTTACAATTAAATGTTTTAACTGTATGTTTAAACTAAAGATTCAAATCAACTAGTGTCCCCATAAAAGCTTTAACAACGCGTTGTCTTTAGCAATGTATGTATATGTCACTTTATATAAACATTGATGTCAAACCATGGTAGTGTGTGTAACATTTATTTTGTTAATTTAGTATACTCGATATGCATTATTTTAAAGAGATATTATCATTGTGCACTCCGTCTCTATATAAACTATAAGTGTGCCAAGTTTCATGCTCCTCCGTTCGCGTAATTTTCGTAAAAAGGGTTCCAAAGTTTTTCCTTCACGTATTTATATATAGATAGTGATGATTAAATGCCTATATTAATTATTGTCGACTTTATTTTTTAAATTCCAGTGTGGCTTACAATTAGAAGATTCTAGAGCTTACCACGGTCACTTTAGACGTATGCACCCAGACAAGAATCGAACCAAGTACCCTTCAATGAAGTCGCCTTGCATGTGCGAAGTTTGTGGCAGAATGTTTCAGGTGAGAGATAGGAAACAGAAGTTATATAATATATATATATATATATATATATATATATATATATATATATATATATTTTTTTTTTTTAATTTTTTTCTAATTTTTTATATGTTACCTAAATATGTTTTTTGTTTCCTAAGTGAGTGATTAACACTTTAAAACTTCAAAAAAATATTTGATAAATAGCATTCTCTCTTGCCAAATGATTGTTCTTAGAAATAATCTTTGTGTAGCAGAAATTAGTAAAAATCTCTCTACAGAGATGATAACAACATAAATAACATTGTAACAAGCGTGTGAGAATTTCGACGCAGTGGGATGTAGAACGTATGGCGCTGTGGTCAGAGCGAGGACGGGAGACAAGAGGCGCGGGTTCGAATCCCGTTGCGTTCAACATTTTTATACGTTTTCTTCAAGTTATATTTTTTAGAAGTTTTTATTCATCCCTCCTAAGACAGGTTCACTCACTTTGTTGTATGTAAGACACTTCTTTTTCAACTTTCCATCCGTAGAATTCAATTTCGTGTTTTTTTATTAGACTGGGGAAATTAAAATGCGCGCGTTGCTACGCCATTAAAACTAATTTTAAAGGAAAAACATATAAAAAAATATTCAAATCATTTTGAGTTATTTTATTTTTTTTTTTTTTTAACTTCACGTTGTATCCCGCATATAGCAGGGTAGGCAGAGGGGAGAACCTAGTGTTAAGACACTCCGTTCTTCTACAACAATTCAGTTCCCCATTTGCCGCCAGATTGGGCATTGCGTGCTGAGGGGCGGAACTCAACGTCGCGCTTTGCCTTGTTACCAAACCCAGGAAATGAAAATACTAACATTTCGTGGAGTGGGAATCGAACCCACAACCTGTCGCGTTTACAGCCCCACGCTTGTGCCTCTGCGCCACAACAGGCGTTATTATATATAGTTATTTCAATGATTTTGTTTATTTCGGAAAAATTGTGTGGCGCCATCTGTATAACAACTTTGCTAAAGATGATCACATGACCAAATGCAAGGTTCACGATTCTATAAAGGACATACAGACAAACATTCATTTTTTTATATAAAGATTGGTAGTGACACTGACGTCGACAGAAACTATAACTGTCAGTCGCCGGCATCGAACTGCCTCTATCACTAACTGACTGACTGACCCCGCACCCCCGCAGAGCTACGCGCTGCTCAAGGACCACCGCTGGACGCACACCGGCGAGCGCCCCTTCGCGTGCGACGCGTGCGGGAAGAGCTTCCGCATGCGGCAGCGTCTCGTCGCGCACCGCCGCGTACACAACGCGAGGAGGGCTTACGCGTGCGCCTTGTGTGCCAAGACCTTCTCCACGCATAGCAACCGCCAGAGACACATGTTTGTGAGTATTGGGGAGTTGGGAGGAGGGGAGAGGGGGAGATACACGCGTGCATGCTTTGAACCGAAATGTTCTACATATAGTTATTAGTAAAGTGTGGGAGATGGAAGGAAGGGGGTAGGCATGGAGGACCCTCTCCATGCATAGCAACCGGCAAGAAAAAGGAAAATTGGAAGAGAAAGGGAGATTGGGGAATGGGGGGTGCTATAAAAAACGAGGTAGGTAGATGCCTGCATGCTCTGCACTAAGACGTTCTCTAGCCATAGCAACCGGCAGAGACACATGTTTGTGAGTATTTGATTGGCAGAGGAAAGAGTTGGATATATGCATGTGTGCAGGGGAAATTAAGGGGATAGCCCTTCTTTTTGACGATGAGGGAGTGTCTATTTATAGTGATTAGAATGGGTATATGTTTGTAACTACCCGGGAGGCTCATCATAGTTGTATATTTATTGTAAGAATTTTATTTTAAAAAGAGCAACTGTTGAGTTTGTTGTCTGCTCTTCTCCGCAGAACTGCCTTCCGAGCCGGTGGTAGCTTCCGTTAGGACTGACACGACTGACACCTTTGCTTGTAATAGCCTACTTGAATAAAGAATATTTTGATTTTGACTATTGACGAGGGGTATGGAAAAGGGGTAGAGGACGTGTAGGGGATAAAGACAGTGAGAATAAGATGGGGACATAAGTTCGGAAGGATTGCGTATATATATTACGCTAAAATTAATTTACGAAATAACCCTGTTACCTACTTAAAAAAAATGATGAATTATATCTTGAACGCCTGTCGTGGCGCAGAGGCACAAGCTTGCGACTGTTTGCGCAACAGGTTGTGGGTTCGATTCCCACTCCAGGAAATGTAAAATTTAGTATTTTCATTTCTTGGGTTTGGTAACAAGGCAAAGCGCGGCGTTGGGTTCCGCCACTTAACACGCAATGCCTCAATTCGGCGGAAAGTGGGGAACGGAATTGTTGTAAGAGAATGGAGTGTCTTAACACTAGGTTCCCTCTGCCTACCCTGCTATATGCGGGGTACAGCGTGACGATAAAAAAAAATCCCAATATATTTTGTTCTGTAATGTTTAAATTTTAAATTAATTTCCATAATAACATATATTAAAAGACAAAAATTCCTTTTTGTAGATCCACACAGGCCTGAAGCCGTTCAAGTGCGAAATGTGCGGCAAGTGTTTCAAACACGGCAGCGAGAAGCGTGCACACATCACGTACGTGCACCTCAAGAAGCCGTGGCCGAAACGCGCGCGTGCTAAGCGACGTGATAGACCCGTGAGTCGTGCTTGTAACACGTTCATTCATTATATAGTTCATTCATTTCATTTCATTTTATCGTTCATTGACGAGACTGAAAATATTTTGTAACTTTTCTGAACAACCTGAAAACACTTAGCACGGACATAGTCACATATACACTCACAACCACACGCACACGCATACACATACGCACGCACACACACGCACACACTCACACTCACATATACACTCACATTTACATAAGTACTAACATAAGCTTTTCCTTTCCTTTGTTTTTTATAATTTAATTTTCTTTTTATTTTGAATCTCTGTATTTTTTCTTGTAATATTGTCATTATATTTGTGTATTTTGGAGCAACAATGACGCTGCGCTTCAGTTTCCAACTTTAGCAGTTGTCAACGTATTTTTTGTTATTGTATAATAAGCCCTATTTGTTCCTAATAAACTTTATTTTATTTCATTTAATTTTATCGCTCATTCATTTAATTTAATTTTATCGCTCATT
>JAKGSA010001131.1:42991-102136 GCA_033558755.1 Philaethria dido | reverse complement strand
CTCATTTCGTTTCGTATAAAATTTAAAAATATTTACTATTTTTTATATATTTTTTTATGCTCAAATATTACCACTAAGGCTACTAACCTAGCTAGATTATTTTTATATAAGTTCCAATTAGTAACCAAGGGATGCTAAATTAAGCCAGGAAAACAGGCAGCACGCTTTTTCCCATATCGCGGGATAGGCAGAGAAAATACATACATACATACATACATAGCTTCACGCTGTATCCCGCATACAGCAGGATAGGCAGAGGGAACCTAGTGTTAAGACAATCCGATCGCCACTTTCCGCTGAGTTGAGGCATTGCGTGCTGAGTGGCGGAACTCAACGCCGCGCTTTGTCTTGTTGGCACAGAAAATGTAGTGCCAAAACACTCCGTTGTCCACTTTCCGCCCGAATTCAAGTAAGAATTAAGTGTTGAATGACGGAACTTAAAGCGGGTGCTTTGTCTTACCCGATATAAGAAAACGAGTTATTCCTTTGAGTGGGAACCGAATCCACGACCAATCGCACTTACAGCTAGACTCCGTCTCACTGCACCACAATAATTTCAGCAGTCGAAAGTGGATAAATGCGATGTCAAGTAATTTAGCTATTAAAAATTGTTTTGTTTTGTTTTTATTTCATAATATTTTTTTACCTAGAGGCAGCCTGATATTCTTTATTGCTGTCAACCGATCCTCGAAAGACAAATAAGAATCACTTTTGCCCACTAGTTTCCATACTGAAAATATAATTATATATTAGAAACTTCAAGCAATAGTAATCTAAGGGAAACTAGTGTTAAGACACTCAATTCTTCACTCTTTACCCAAATTCAAGACATTGTATGTCGAGTGGTAGATCGATTTCAACGATCATCGCATTTAAAATCGGATACCTAAAATATAATTAATTAGGACGTAATGCGCAGTTTAAAAAAAATATAAGTTATTATTATTGAGTATATAATATTTATATACTCAATAACATAACAAGATTAAAATATTGTTGCAGTGGAATAAAACTGAAAAATATTTAAAATAATACTTTTTACATACATACATAGCTTCAGGCGGTATCCCGCATATAGCAGGGTAGGTAGAGGGAACCTAGTGTTAAGACAATCCGTTCCCCACTTTCCGCAGAATTGAGGCATTGCGTGCTGAATGGCGGAACTCAACGCTGCGCTTTGCCTTGTTACCAAACCCCGGAAATGAAAAATTCCGTTTCCTGGAGTGGGGATCGAACCTACAACCTGTCGCGTTTACAGTCGCACACTTGTGCCTCTGCGCCACGACAGTCGTTAAATAAGTATTCATTTTCTATTTATATTTATCTATCATAATAACTTTACTTACCATCAATCGCTGTAGAGTTATTATAATTTAAGCGCTTAGTGTCATATCGTCCATACTTTTCATCTCTAGAAGTTTGCTTGACATGCTCTCTACAAAGAAAAAGCAATAACAAAAACCATAGAACTAAAGTAAAAATACAAAATTTAATATATTTTTTCAACATTGAAATTAACAATTGTTGGCTCTCGGACGTAGCTTAGAATGAACAGAAAAGAACTAAAAAACTGTTCGTCTTTTACAGCTACTTATTCGCTGAGATAGTATTATTCTAGTATGATCGCAATTTATTTCTTTGAAAAGTGTAAATGGCAGATAAGATTTCCATGATATGATAGATTTTTATAGCATATTGTTTATTAAAAGAATTAAAATTCTTCTCGATGTTAAGGTCATCGTTGCGCAATGGCACACCGTCGTTCTGCAAACGGGGTTTTGGTTCAATTTCATTTCTGGGACATGATTGTTAAAAGAAGCTTCACGCTTTATTCAGTATAACACTGCCTTCCACCCCAAATATTATTAATAATCATTTCCCAGAGTGGGAATCGAATCACAACCAATCACGTTTCCGTAATAAGTTGCTCTCTCACTGCGCCACGGTGGACTCCTTTAATGTTATATTTAAATTAATTTCATTTCTCTGCTCTGGTAAGGCAAAGCGCGGGGTTCAGTTACGCCGTTTAACACGCAATGTCTCAAATACGGACGAAAGGCGGTGTACGCAGTGCCTTGACAGTTGGTTATCTTTGACTACCATGGTATGTGGGTTAGTGTTAAGCTTATTATTTATTAAGCAATGAAAAAGGTAATACAATTATATTTTAGACCTGGCGAAAGAAAAGCTAGATGGCGAAGTAAGATTAGAATTATTTAGTTAAAAATATATACATATGAATAGAAAAGAAATAAAGTGTAAAAAAAAAAAGATAGAAGTAAAATTTTTTATCAGAATAAGACTTTTTTGTTTGTCAATATTCATGTTCAAGGAAATATACATTCGCGGTTGATGTATGTGGGAAACTTTCTCATATTATTATTTTGTAATGTCTATTACGATAATAGTTTGGTTTAAGATTTTCGTAAAAATAATGATTATTGACCCCATTGTTATTGATGCCAGCGCATTTCATTTAAGGTATGTTTGCTCACAGAAGCTTTATATATATTTAAATTAGATCTTTATTGTAACTTAAATATAAATACTTCTACTTTAATTTCACTTTGTTGCCACAACACAAATTAATTCCAAAATTGGTTGCTATTAACATCTTAAAAGGGATACAGAAAGAAATATTAGAATCCTAGATTTTGTAATAATTACTTTTATAGGCGACTCTTTCTGATATAAAAAGAACGAACACTTAAATAATTATATGACTACATAAATACAAAAGAAAATCTAACAAATAACATTAAAAACGTATATTTCAAACAAACTAAGTTTCGCCATAATTGCATTACAAATTGAAATATAATTCCTATTAAATAAATCCCCACAAAAACTTCCCACTTAACATAATTAAAAAGTAAATTTGGTCGCAATTCAAAGTTTTTTCCTGGACGCTAATGAGTTCCTCTCATTGTGGAGTTCCGGTTATTTTTATTCATTAGCACTCCCTAATTAATGGTGGCAAGAGAAGTAGAAAATGTACAATTGTTTAAAAATTGTAGTCGATTATACGATATTGTCGCAATTCATTTTATAAGGAACAAACTTTAAAATTGCATGCAATGCAATGCTTATAATGCTTTTTGTATAAAAATCTTTATGTTAATTTTGATATTCCGGAAATTCGGGCAAGCATAATAGATCTTAGATTTGCGAGGATCTTTTTTTTTTTTTTTTATTGGATAACGGACGGCAAAATGAGCAGAGAAGGGACCACCTGATGGTAAGTGGTTACTCTCGCTCCATAGACATCTACAACACCAGAGATGTTGTAGATGCGTTGCCAACCCACAGGATACTGGATGGAAGGGGGACAATGTAGTAGCTCATCATCGTGAACCACCACATTTTGGGAAAGGATGGGTGGGAAAGGGGAAAATCTGGCTTACATGCCATCGAATCGGAACATATCATTAGATATTTTTGCGGTTCGTCTTTTTGACATGATAGTGGTCGTGAGCCAGTCGGAGGACGAACCTCCTACCACTCCAACAAATGTACCTATAAATCTGTAAATGTATTAAGATTTTCATAAAAAAAAACCTTAAACGCTTTTATATTATTATTGGTTTAAGATAAATACCTAAATCTGAGACCGTAGCGCAGTGAACTAGTATCTTATAACGAACGGATAGTTCTGGATTCGATCCTCAAGCAAGATAGCAGTTACTTTGTAAGCGGTGTTAAGTTCCGCTGCCCAATATAATACGCATCGTTTCTATTTAGGGACAGAGAGTTCAGAACGGAGTAAATAACACCAATACGTTCTCTTCCTATCCTGCTATACACCGTAGATTGACAAAGCTAAATAAAAAAGAAATAATCTCTCTATCTCTATTCAAATATAATTTAATACTTGACAAACAATCTGTTGAAGTGATGACAGACAGCTTCAAGTGAAGACGTTGACGCCCACAGTCCCCGTCATTAATCATTAATCATACACCGCCGTCTACAACTCACTTGAGTTAATGCTTTTCAAGTTGGTGTGTCATCTGCATGAATGGCCTTGACCATTTTACTTTTTAGATAAGTGATTTTCGTTTTCATATAGACTAGTGTCCCCGTTAACGCGTTAATAACGCGTTGTCTTTAGCAATGCATATGTCGCTTTATATAAACATGGATGTCAAACCATGGTAGTATATATAACGTTTATTTTATTAATTTATTTATTTTTATGCATTATTTTAAAGGGATATTATCATTTTGCACTTCTCCGCTACATAAATTATAAGTGTGCCAAGTTTCATGTTCCTCTGTTCGCGTAATTTTCGTACAAAGACTTCGCTTCACGTATTAATATATAGATATGTACCTAGTGACTCAGTATAATAAGTATAACTGTATAGTGTGTATTGGGTTCGATCCCCACTCAGGGGAACGGATATATATTAAAATTATCTTGAACTCACCTCTCTGGTAAGAGAAAAGAGATGTGAACAACGTATCTTAACACTCTGTCTTTTCTGCCTAATGTTAGACGAAGGAAATGCGCCAAGCTGAAAAAATAATATTAGTTAAACAAATTTTTTGTTTCTTTTTTTCTGTTTGTAAACTCTAATCTTCAAAACTACTGGGCTGATATGAATTATTTATTTTATTGTATTACATATCAGGCTTGGGCAACGTATAGGATATAATTATATAAGGCACCAGATGAACTAAATTCTAAGAACCGCCGACGTGGCGTATTAGCAAAATTTACTTAGCGATATAGCCAATTTTTGTTCTATGGAAATCAAAGGTCAGAATGATCAAAAGTGGAGCCGTAAGAGTTCAGTTAAACTACAAAAAATGAGAATATGGCACAATAACAATAGTTGTCCAGAATAATAAGCATATTTTGTTGACGTATAAAATTTAGTGCCCTAGAATATCAATTGAGAAATACAAAATAAGATGCAACAAGAGACAATAATTATATAGAAAACTTGCCCCCCAAGTGACCTAAATGTTTTTAATAGTTTCAAAATAATCGCTGAAAAATAACCATTGAGTAAATAAAGTATATTATAAAATAAATTCTTATAATAAAGTTTAAAATGATGTCCTTATCTTCTGCAGAAATTAGTTTAGTCTCATTAAAATGTTTAAAGATGGAGCGTGCTGTTATTTCGTTAGCGGTCTCATAATAATTATGTTGTAAAGAATTGTTCGTTGTCAGTCTGAAAATATAACTTTAGTTTGTAGTCGCAAATTGCACAATATAAAAACTGCGATTTTAGCAGAAAAAGGAAACCATTTTCAATAATTAAAATGCACTAAAAAATTACGAATAACTCAAAAACTACTCGTCAGACCTTAACTAAACTACATCATTCAGAAGCACTAGCTATCATTTAAAAAAAAAGTCATCAAAATTGTTTCAACCAGTAAAAAGTTATGCAGTAACACACATAAATAAATACAGAATTGAGAACGTCTTCCTTTTAGTGAAGTCGGTTAAAATTGTAATTATTTTTTTCTTATTTATATTATCTAGATCTCCATTTTCAGGAATGATTATGTTTATTTTTTTTTTTATTTTTCCGTTCTGGTAACATAAATCGTAGCATTGAATTCCTACACTCAACACGCTATGTCTCGATTTGGGGCATAAAGTACAGAAAAGAGTGTACAATCTAGACCCTACTATGCACGAAAAAGCGTGAAAGTGCAAATTATTAGCTTCACGCTGAAGCCCGCACATGGCAGGGTACGCAGAGGGAACCAGAGGACCTACTGTTAAGCACTATATTTTCTTATAAGGTATTGCGTCCTGAGTGGCGGAACTGAATGCCGCGCGTACCGCAACATGTTATTAATATCTAATATTTTCATTGCCTGGACTCGGAATCGAACCCACATCTAGTCGCGATTACAGTCGCACGCTTATGCTTCTGCGTCACGACTGGCCACTAAATAATAAAAAAAAATCTATAAATTTCATCCTAATAGCAATCTTAAGTTCCCATTACGCGAAAACCATATTGTAAATCATTTACCATTGTTCGCTACAAAGCAGTGAGGAAGTGAGTTCTGCTTCAGGAAATTATTTGCAGAACTATTCTCTGAAAATATGAAACACTTTTCAAATAGAAAATATTCAATTGGAGTGTGCTGTGAAAGTTATTTGAAAGGAAAGTTTCTGAGTCAAGTTGCATATATATGCATTATATTTTCATATGTTAGACAGTTATTGTGTAATTTGTTAATATTGTTATTGTTTTTTTTTAATATATAAATAGCCTGTACAAGCGTGCGACTGTAAACGCGACAGGTTGTGGCTTTGATTCCCACTCCAGGAAATGAAAATATTAAATAATATTTTGATTTCCTCGCTATGGTACTAAGCTAAAGCGCGGCGTTGAGTTCCGCCACTCAGCACGCAATGCCTCAATTCGGCGGAAAGTAGGCAACGGAAATGTTAAAAGAGATCGGAGTGCCTAAACACTGGGATCTCTGGTTCCCTCTGTTTTCCCTGCTATGTGTGGAATACAGTGTAAAGCTAAAAAAATATGTAAAATGAATATTATCGATAAAAGAGTGACAAATCGCTTTATTGGTATTCTCTGCATTCTCCTTTTTTCGTAAAGGGGTTTGGCAAAAAGCCTTGTAATCCAACTTGATTATGTTAACAATTAGAAGTAGTTTGTTTAACATACAAAATCTATATTTTTTTTATAAAAATATAAAAATTATAATCACAAATCTTATGGGTATAAAGAAAAATGACATACGCCATTTAATCATTTTCTTGATAGTGTTTCTTTTACTTACTTACTTAACTTCACGCTTTATCCCTAACAGGGTAGTCAGAGAGAACGAAGCGCCAAACGCTACGGTCCCTGCATACCTCTTTCGCCTCGTCCACAGTCATTAACCTCTTCAAGCATACCCTCCGGGGGGTCCTCATGCTTTTTACGTGACCTTCCTCAAGTATCATTGATACTGTGTTCTCGAAGGTCAACCGAGGTCTCCCCTTACCTCTGTTACCGCTCACCTTTGCTTCATATATCTTTCTGACTATTCTTCCATCGCTCATCCTCTCGACGTACTTTGGGCACGTTTGGTGGTTTGCCACCTGAGCACGTTTTTATTTTACATTCGCCTTTAATATAAAATTAACTTCTTTATACGACATATAGTACAAGAAATACCACACATAGAATACACAAGTAGAATTAAACTTATTTTGTTTAAGTTCAAAGCAATATTAGGATTCCCACTGATTATTTAAAGCTCCGCGCTTCCGCATAATCGCAGTCATTTCATAATTAAAGTTGTCCCATACTTGGCAAAGTTTCGAGATCATCTAATCTGGGTCTTCTAAGCCTTACTTAATATTCCGCTTCACACTCGCATCGATCTACGGATTAAGAGGTAATACTAGAGTTTCTACAGTATTGAAAATAATTTGAATATGCAAGTATATAAGGCCTGTCGTGGCGCAGCACAAGCATGCGACTGCAAACGCGATTGTGGGTTCGATTCCCACTCCAGGAAATGGAATTTTTCATTTCCTGGATTTGGTAACAAGGCAAAGCGCGGCGATGATTTCCGCCACTCAGCACGCAATGCCTCAATTCAGCTGAAAGTAGGGAACGGAGTGTCTTAACACTAGGTCCCCTCTGCCTACTCTGCTATATGCGGGATACAGCGTGAAGCTATGTATGTATGTATGTATTAACTAATTTACGTGTTTAGCCGACTTTAGAAAAGGAAGTTCTCCATTTGAGTGTATTTTTTATGTGTGGTTAAACTTGGTGTATTTCCATATGATAGCTAATGCTTCTGACTAGTAATTTTTGAGTTATTCGTAATAATTTTACATTTTAGCGCATTTTCTTTGAAGTCGTTTTTTTGGTATTTTTTTTTATAATTAGATCTAAATAAGATATTTTGTATTTGTTAGTAATAAATGTTACACTTTTAATAAATTTTTACGTATTCTTCTGTTGTTTGTTAAAACCTTTAGGAGAAAGAAACTATGTTAGAATCATACTCTCAAATAAAATTTGAACCCCTAATTATCATCTACAGATGACTAACATTCATAATGGCAGATTGACCAATTTGCATATGATTATGCTAAAAACAACAAAAATTGATACTCTTTGTTATTAAAATATTAATACATGGTTTAAATTAATATGAATTGAGTATTACTTACAACTAACCAATTTGTATCTGTTTCTTTCGAGTAAAATTTTTAAGTATATAATTTTTAATATATGTTTTGCTCAGTATCTGACCTTATAAATTACTTAGAAAAAGTAATATTCAGACATAAAGTCATAAATCAACACCATATTTACCGTTTCCATCACAATAATTTCGCATAATGAGAACTATAGAAGATAGATGGTAAATTTCACCAACATATTGGGCGGGTTAGAGAAAAATGGGTTCGGCGTTGTGTTTTGAAACTGCGCCCTTTAATTTGCATTTATATTACATTATAGTTCTTATCTCCTTGGTATTAAGGCGAATTTCCCATGAAGTCATTTATATAAGCAGTAGGAAGCGTAAATTGGTGGAAGGTTAACAAATATGTTATAGGGACGCGGAATTTATGATTGGACTGCCATTTTTATGGTTTGAACTCGTCGTTTAAGTGGATGAATACACGTTAGGGTAATCGTGGGTGATAATCTAAAATTGTATCGCTTATTTTTGGACGGGTGGGTAGATTCATTGTTCATTCTTGTGTATGTTCACGCTGTATCCCGCATAGCAGGGATAATCCAAAAGCAACTATAGTGTTAAGTCACTTTGTTTCTCGCTCCACCTGAATATGGGACATTTCGTGCTAGCATTGGATTATAGCAGAGAAATGAAAATTTAAATATTTCCCTCGATTTATTATTATCCCCAGAGCTAGAATAGCGCGCTCATTGCCTCAGTAAAACGTAGCCCCTGCCCACGATGTTCCAATTGTTTATGAGGAATGTCATATTCTATTTAATCTTATCTTTAAATAAAAGAAAAAGATGGCTTTCAACACTGCACTTATTATTCATATATGTGTAAAGCAGTGGCGAAGGCAACCTGGTAAATTTAGAGAAGCCAATGTATATTTAGGGTCGTCGATACATATATTTATTGAAACCGGTATAGAATGTGAAAGTATTTAGTAATTTTTTGTATTTTAAAAAGTTAGGTAAGCCGGTGGGAACCGTGTTATATGAACGCCTCGCCATTGGTGTAAAGTGTTAAAAAAATTACTGCTAAATTACATTTTTATTATTCTAACTTAAACTTACCTATAAATAATTGCGTGTAGCCTTTATAAGTACTATTAGAAATTCGTAAGCTCTGAACATTAGAAAAAATCCATTTGCTTTAATGTGTTCGAAAGAAAACTCGATCTACCAAATATTCAATCAAACTTTGTTAACGCGAACCAACTTTCTGCCTTTACATCAGCTCCTTTATATATTACACGATGTTTTTTAACATCGCTTATAATACCTGTACTTTTGTAGAGTTTTACTTAAAATGATTATTTAAAAAAAAAGTGTGTGTAAGAACAATTTTTTGCGTACATCATTTTTATTCTTTAAAAATTGTGTCCCTTCCACGATTACCATAAGCATGAAGACGGCACTAATTATGAAAAACGTACATACATACATAGCTTCACGCTGTATCCCGCATATAGCAGTGTACAGAGGGACCTAGTGCTAAACGCTCCGCTCCCTATTTCATGAGTTCAAGGGCGTGCATACTGAGTGGCGCGAGTCAACGCCGCGCTTTGCCTTTTTACCTGGCCCAGGAAATGAAAAATTCGATTTCCTGGAGTGGGAATCGAACCCACAACCGGCCGCGTTTACAGTCGCACGTTTTTGCCTTTGCGCCACGGCAGGCGATAAAAAAAAAGAAAAAAGTATTTAATACATCAAAAGAAATTTTTATTAGGTATCTAGTTATAATATCATTAAAAATATTTGCGCATTATAAAAAATAAAACTAATTTCATGATGTCGGTTTTTCGTGACGTGACGTGTCGTCGAATTTACTCTCATATTTTTTCTAATGATTTTAAAAGAGTATGAAACCAGTAACATTGAAGCCACCATGGCGCAGTGGGATATAGTCTAAATGTAAACATAATGGTTGTAAGTTTGATTTCCATTCAAAGAAATAATTATATAAAATATTTTCATTTATCTTTTCCATAAGAAGTGATGTCTTAATTCGTAAATTATATTTTCTAGGTTATAGACGTTTTTCCGCCTTTGTTTTTTTTGACATCTCATTTGTCAAAAAATTGTCAAAGAATTTAAGGATTGTCTTTATAAAGTATGCGACCCCACGGTGCAGTCTACCAGTGGCGAGGGGTAAAACTTTTAGTTAGGCAAGCCGGTAAAAATTAAAGGAAGCCGGTATACATATTTAGAGAAGCCGATGTATATTTAGGGAAGCCGGTATATATTTAGGGAAGCCGGTAATTTTTAGGGAAGCCGATATATTATGGCAAAGTGGTATAGGATGTCAAGGTATTTAGTAATTTCACTGTCGAATTTTGGCGATGACTTTTTTTTTAGGTCAAAAAGATGTCAGAGCTTGTTTTTTTTGCACTTTTATGCCCAATGTTTTCCTGGCGACCTTTTTTTTATATTTGTGCTTTGAAAAGTTAGGCAAGCCAGTGAGAATCGAGTTCTATGGACGCCTCGCCACTAGTCTACTCAGGCTGCTGTTTCAGTCATTGCCTGCATTATTTTTCTAAAAATTCTATGAAAAATTAGTAAAATATAAAAACAATATGGCGTTAACATTCTTAAAAATAGCCGTAGCGCGTGCGATCATAAGTCAAATACTACACGTCATTTTTCATTTGCGTCGCTTGGGATCGATAAAATCAGTGACACGGCTTAATTTATCATGTAACAACTGCACAAAAGATTTTGGATTTTTAATGTTTACAAAGTATAAGTTTGTATAAATGTAGATAAATATTAAATATATATTATTATAGTGAAATAAAGAACAATGAAAAGTATGTTATTAGGATAATCAGGATGCTGTGATTGTGTTTTGAGAATTTAAGAACAAAATGACTCTACGGTCTCAAAAAATCAATTTTCTTTGGTAATATTATTAGAAGTGGGAATTTGAATCAACAGTGTTTAGGCATTAGTAGGGTCGTTAATTTTGTATCACCAACTTATTAATTTATGGACACAAAAATCAACTTAATTCGGCGGAAAGTAAGGAACGGAGTGTCTTAACACTAGGTTTCCTCTGCCTACCCTGCTATTTGCGGGATACAGCGTAAAGCTCACGTCATTTCAATGTAATTAGAGAGAACATGTAAACACAATCTTATTGCTTCACAATGGTCTCATAAGCAATTTATTAATTAATAATCCAAATGTATGAATAATTTATTTTACTATTAATAACTTTACTATTTTATAACACTATGAATAATCTACTTTACTACCAAGGCGAAGCGCGGCGTTAAGTTCCGCCAGAACGCAATGCTTCAATTAGGCGGAAAGTGGGGAACTGCAATTTTAATAGAACGGAGTGTCTTAATACTAGATTCTTGGGTTCCTCTGCCTACACTGCTATATGCGAAATACAGCGTGAAGCAAAAAAAAGAAAAAAAATACTTTGAAATGGTCACATTATCTAGGTAAATATAAGGATACGTAAATCGGATGGTAAAGAAAAAAAAAATACCTCCGCGCTGAACAACACCGATCACCTTCGTTACCTGGATTTATAGATTTTGTTTATCGCCAATATAACCTTTCACATTCGGAGGAAGTAAACGTTTTTGGAAGTTCTGATACAAAACTTTACATACATAAATTGTGTGCTTTCATATTAATAATATATATATATATATATATATATATATATAACTCCTATACTATATAACTCTTATATATATACTATAACTATATATATATATATATATTTTTTTTTTTCTTTAACTTCACGCTTGGCTCCCGCATATGGCAGGGTAGGCGGGAGAGAGTACAGAACCCTGGTGTGTTAAGACACTCCATTCTCTTTCAACAATTCCGTTCCCTACTTTCCGCCGAATCAGGCATTGCGTTTTTAGTGGCGGAACTCAACGCCATATTAATAACTATTTACGGTATATTAAATTGAAATATTTTAAGTATTATTTAGTTAGTAAAAGTGAGATTTTTTTTTTTCACTTAGCAATTTTTTTTATGTAAAGCTTATCAAAGATATAAATGATAAATATATGATGATATATGTATTTTAAAGATATATTTCTAGGGAGTAGTTATAAAAATATTTACTTCCTGGACTTTTTCTCTATGTCAACTTTAAGTATACCAAGTTCCTCCGTTCGCATAATTTTCGGCAAGAAGGTCAAAGACGACTATACTCGTATAATAATATGAATGAATGATGTTAAAAATATACTTTCTTAAGTAAGTTTAGCAGCTAGTACACGTTAATATGACAACTTAAAAAACGCATAGCAGGGTAGGCAGAAACTAATTTTTAACACACTCCCGTTCCCCACTCTCTGCCGAATTGATGCCGAATTGATCAATAGCATAAAATTGTTATTTATTTTTTTCCCAGGAATGGAATTTAAGAATTTAATTTTTCATTAAAAAGTATTAAAGAACACTGAAGATTAACTTCAGTGTTCTTACTTTAATAATCCATATTTATCATTTTTTAATGATACACTCTATCTATATTTATATGGCTATCTAGGATAATGCAAAAGGTATAAAAAACATTAAATTTTAATCATCAATATTTCCATACGTGACAATAGCAAAACATTCTCAGAAGTCCTCTATTTACAGGCTTTTATATTAGTTTGTCTTTGTATCTATTCTTGGTAACTAACTCTGTGAAACTCTTTGTAGTATAGTTTCTAGAATATTGTTATTTTTTTAAAACATTTTTTTTGACTAATTTCACAAAAAAGCAGGAAATTCTGAATTCGACTGTATTTTTTTATGTGTTACGGTATATCTTTTTATTGGCTGCACCAATTTTGATGTGGTGCTATTTAATAATATTATTACATACATACATATATAGTTTCACGCTGTATCCCGCATATAGGGTAAGTAGAGGGAATCTAGTGTTAAGACACTCTGTTGCCCACTTTCCGCCGAATTGAGGCATTGCGTGTAGAGTGACGGAACTCAATGCCGCACTTTGCCTTGTTACCAAACTCAGGAAAATGAAAAGTTCCATCTCCTGGAGTGGGAATCGAACCCACAACCTGCGTTTACAGTTACAATAATATTATTAATTTTTCTTAAAATCTAACTAGTTGTTTTCGAGTTATTCGTAATAATTTTATTGCATTTTATTTGAAATCTTTTTTCTTTTTTTGATAAAACCTTGACTATTTTTTGTCGTGATTAATGTAAGAAAATATAACCACTTCCTGACGTAGAACTCGTGTGAAAATTTGCACATGTTCGGATACGATGACAATACAATATTTTTATAGTAAGAGCCCAATGAACACTTCAAAGCGTGTTTTCTATTCGTTTAAAATAACTATCTTTTAGTTATTAAATATATTTTTATATGTGGAAGTGTTAAGTTCTTAAAATTATAGTTAGAATTTATTGACATGTTATTGTTTTTTTTAACACCAATTTAAAGATACTAAAGTCCGCTCTAACAACGCGTTACCTAGCAACGTATATGTCACTTTATTATATATAAACATGTGCGTGTGCATAGAACCATGGTAGTGTGTGTAACATTTTTTTTAATGCATTATTTTAAAAATATATTATCATTATGCACTCTTTCGCTGTATAAGCTGTAAGTGTGCCAAGTTTCATGCTCGTCCGTCCGCGTAATTTTTGTAAAAAGGGGTACAAAGTATTTGCTTCACGTATTAATATATAGATTTCATGTAAAGTTAGGTATATCATATATGATACATATTATGATAATATGTATGTATTTATATACAATACAAGTGGGATTTGAATCCACAACCATCGCATTTGAAATCCACAATACTCTTGTTATAAATGAATATATGCAATATAAATATTACCATTTTTTAATTCCAAATTTTATCCAAAAGTAACAAAATAAACGAAAAGAGAAGAAAAATATGATGGTAGCCAACATAAACATTATATTCGATAGATTCTCAAAGATGCTGGTCATCCATACTAATGTTGGGACGATCTCTCCAATCACTGTCCCTTCATCTTCTTTGTGCTCACATTTACATACAAAACTTATTTTAGTACGTAATGTTCTGAAGGAGTAACGAAACATGGATATGTTTTATCAAATGAATAAAAATTCTATGAATCGTTGGCACAAGTGCACCTTATCTATCACCTTACCATATGATTTTTCTACACAGGCTTGTTGTTTAAAATTTTTCTGTTATTAATAATTTATTAAAATTTGCACAAAATTTCTAAAATTTTTGATTTATTTCTAACTAGCTTTCCGCCCGCGGCTTCGCTCGCGTGAAGTTCAGTTATATCGCGCGACATGGTAAGGAGTAGCTTATAATCTTACCCAAGGTCTATCTATTTGTCAAAATTGGTTAAGTGGCTTAGGTGTGAAAGTTGTAAACAGTTGAATAATTTTACATGATTTTATGTTTGACAATAAGGAACTTCCATACAAACTTTCATCCCCTATTTCAATCCCTCCACCACTCGTTTCGCGATAAAAAGTATCCTATGTCCTTTCTCAAGTTCAGATCTATCTTTGTACCGAATTTCATCAAAATCGGTTCAGTGGTTTAGGCGTGAAAGCGTAACAGACAGACAGAGTTACTTTCGAATTTATAATATTAGTAAGGATTTGTTCATTTATTATTTTTGCAACTTCATTCTTATTCCTGCGTAGCACTATAACCAGAATAACTTAGTGTCAACACAGTAACTCATTTTCATCTGAAATTGAGACATCGCGTCTCATCGCGCTAATAATTTGATAATTTATACGTATTTTATTATTTTCAATCCCAGTCTAGTAAAGTAAATGTGGAGGTGTTGATTTTCACTATTGAACACTCAACGGAACTTGCTTAAAGAAGTTTCATTCATTCCCATTTTTTTTTCGACCCTGTCTTTTTTTGGAGCTCCTAATCTGCTAGTACAATCACCTTTAATCTATTGATATACAAAAACTAAGCCAATGGGAATCGGGTTATATGGACGCTTCACCTCAACTTAGTGTTTTCTTTTAAAATAAAACTATCTTTTAACATAAAATAAGTGTCATACACATCCATATCTATGTAATATCAAAAATATACCATGAAATATGCATTTTCTTGCGTTAATACGTTATTAATCTGTTCGTGACAGCCATAACAAATCATAGCGTGCTTCCGTTGTGATGTCACTTTTATTAGCCACTAACTTACCCTGTAAGTAGGATTGTGGCTAAAATATGGGACTTGTATGAAATAGTATTAACATTTTCTATGTTTTAATGTTAAAATAGAATAAAATTAATTACATATTTGAGAGAAATTCAAATAAATTTAAATATACTAAATATTTTAAAGGGAGTAAATGTAATGAAGTTTCTTCTAATTATGTAAAATTAAGTGTTATTTTATTTTTTGTGACAAGATTTCGTTTTCGTATATTTTATACCGTCCCATACATTCTACTACTATGTTGGTTACTATAAATTTAAGCTACATTTTGAGGTAAAAAGAAAAAAAACTAAAAAAAAATAATTTTATGAACTTATACAAGTTTGCAATTACAATGTTTTTATAAAATAAATATAAAAACACTTTTTGTGCATAATACATAAGGTATAACTTGGTGACAAACATGTAAGTAAGCAAAGGCGGCCCCTTATCACCAAAAGTGATCTCTTGCAGGCAACCATTATTGATTGCGTACTTATGTGAAGGACATCTTGTTGACGGAAAACAGTGCAAAAAAAAAAATAGCCTTATCATACTCTTATATATATATTTTGCACTCCGCCAACTTTGCGACTCTGCTATATATATTATATATATATATATATATATATATATATATATATATATATATATATCCCCACACACCCTTTATACACAATAATATTTTTAATGTTACCAAAAAAAAAAAAAATATTGTAAAAATATAAATATTCAATACCAATATTTGAATTAGTAGATAAGATAGATTGGGTTTAATCTTCATGGGGAAGTATAGCGTTGAGTTCCGCCCCTTAACGCAATGTCATTCAATATAGGGCCGGAAAGGAGAGTGAAGATGAAAAATCTTAACACTAAAGATAAGCTATCCAGGACAAGTCTGGCATTTTGTTACACATAAGATATTAGGGGAAAATTTTAAATCTAAGCCTTGTCACCAAGCCCAGGAAATGAAAAATTCCATTTCCTGGAGTGAGGAAGAAATCGAACTCACAAACTGTCGCGCCTTATGCCTTTGCGCCACGACAGGCGTCTAAAAATATAATTTAATAATAGCAAAACGAATTAAAAACATCCACCTGCGCTAACTGGATACAAATATATCATAACGTCGCTTATTTATAATAACTCAATAAATTGTGGCTCCCTGTATGCATGATAAATGATGCTTGATCCCTTCCAGCCAGAATCATTTGCTATGATAAATTGTTACATTTAATATTAAGATATTCGTTAGTAACCTTGGAATATGTTATATTATTTCCTAATTTATTCAGGTTTTCTTTTGAATGGTATTTTTTAGTTTTGTGTAGTTTAATTAGAGGTTTGTTG
This sequence comes from Philaethria dido, assembly GCA_033558755.1. Lineage (NCBI taxonomy): Eukaryota > Metazoa > Arthropoda > Insecta > Lepidoptera > Nymphalidae > Philaethria > Philaethria dido. The sequence continues at coordinate 85,413 of JAKGSA010001131.1, read as the reverse complement.
CTTAAAAAATAACTTCTTTAACCGACATCAAAATAGGAGGAGGTTGTCAATTGGACTGTATTTTTTATGTGTGTTACTACGTTACTTTTTACTTGGTGAATTAATTTTGATGTTTCTTTTTATATAATAGCTAATGCTCCTGTCAAAGATCTGACTAGTAGTTTTGGAGTTATTCGTAATAATTGTACTTTTTAGAACATTTTCCTTGAAATCGGGGTTTTGTTTTTGTTAAATTTTTAATTGTTTTGTTTTATAAGTATTAAATTATTCATTGTTATTTATCATCTAGAAGATGTCTACTGCTGGACATAGGTCTCTCCCAGAAGATGCCATTTAAAACGCCTACATGCCACTTGCATTTCTGACGATGGTGGTCATCGGTCCACTATTAGAGGGGAATGCCATAATTCGCCACGCACAGGTGGCTCGTTGGTTGCAATGGATTTCGATGTAACTCAAGGAAAATGAATTTGCCAATTTTTTGGATATTTCCTCAGCTGCCTCTTATGGCAACCACAGAAAAATGAGGTGGTCTGGAACATCATGGCAAATTGCATCGCAAAGAAATACAATTTTTGCTTAAAATTACACAGTACCAAATTTAATGAAACAAAAAGGGAGCTGATATGACTACAAAAGAATTACAAAGTAAAAATTTAAAGTACTTTTTTTAGTAACAAATATAACACCGTTGTTAAAAGGACACGTACATATTATATAAAATTTGAAACTTCCAAATTGGCCTTCATTAGCCAACATTGCCTTAACTTTGCTAATGGCATTCTGTCTTGGGAATCCATGTTCAGTACACGTCACACGGCTGGGTTAAATGGAAAAGTTTCGTTAGCCCTAAGGCTGAAACATTGGAGCTTTTAAAAAAGACCTCACAATTATTTTTATAAAAGTAATTTGTATAATATGAAATAATATACCTTTGATTAATTAATACGTGGCTACTTGACCGCAAACTGTAGTCGTTATGATTATCAGATAACAGATATTGTATAAACAAGTCGTGCTGGCCGTGGCGCAGAGGCACAAGGCATAAGCGCGACTGGTTGTGGGTTCGATTCCCACTCCATGAAAAGAAAATATGAAATACTTATAATAAATAATATTTAATATTATAATTTCCTCGCTCTGGTATCAAGGCAAAGCGTGGCATTCAATTCCGCCACTCAGCACGCAATGCCTACATTCGGCTGAAAGTAGGAAATGGAAATTTTAAGAGTTCAGAGAACGGAGTATCTTAACACTAGGTTCTTATGTTTTTCTGTCAACCTTGCTGTGTGCGGGATACAGCGTAAAAAATTAGTTTATATTTAAAATTAGTTTATGTTTATATGATACTAATATGTCAAAAAAAACTTGGACTACTTTTTTTGAAATTTTTATATAGAGAATTGAATTTTCTATGCTTAAAATGTATACGGCGAAGAAGTAAAAGTCAGTTTTATATAAAAATGCGTTAGAAATATGTTAAACGCATAAAATAAATATTACGCACAACATTGTTCAAATTTTCTATAGTGACACGTTAATTCAACACTTAATACTGAACAGTTGCTAGCGCTAATCATATATTCTATTTCATCATTCCCCATACCATTTTCCAGCTTTCCAGGCTAGCAGATTCGGCTTACCGTTGTCGTTGTAACGAAATAATTTTATATGTATATATTGATAAGCCTTCTGTATGAATATATTTTTCTTGTTTTTCTTTTTTTTTAACTTCATGTTGTATCACGCATATAGCAGGAACTCGAGAACCTAGTGTTAAGACACTCCGTTCTCTTTAACATTTCCGTTCCCTACTTTCCGCCGAATTGAGGCATTGCGTGCTGAGTGTCGGAACTTAACGCCGCGCTTTGCCTTGTTACCAAAGCAATAACAATATATATTTTTCTTATTTTAATAATATATATTTCCTCTAATTTTTATTTGTAAGTCCCATCAAGTTCTTGAAAAGTGCACCAAAATTTTTGGAATTAAGCTTCTAGTGTATAATATTTAGAAATTTCTCTCAGATTGCAGCAGAATTTTTCGCCTATATTCCTTTGCAATAAGTTAGACTTCTAGTAAAATGTTAGTCCAATATGAGTATTAAATATGGAAGCCTTTATTTTTGGTCTTAGCTAGGCTAGCTGGAGTTTCATGGTAACGTTTATATTTATTTTTGTATCGAAAAAACTAAACTTGTTTCAAATTGAGAGCTTAAAGATCGTTATTGCTTTATGTTCATACAATTCCCGATTTTCGATAGCGCAGAAAGATTTAAATATATTCTGCCTAATTTTACCCAAACGCACTTACACTCAGAGATGCTTATAAAAGTTTAAACGATATTAAATCAGTACAAGCGTATTTATTTATACCGTGTCAATGACAATTTAGCCCACTGCCAATTAGGCAAAGATAGTTCTGTATTATACTAACCGAAGAGAATTTTCCAATTATTAAAATTTTAACAAAAAAGAAAGCCGACGTTAGAGAAAATACATTTTAAAGTATAGTTATTACGAATAACTCATAAATCACTTATCACACATTAACTATATTTAAATGGGACCACATCAGAAGCACTAGCTAATAGCTATCATATAAAAAAATAATCATCAAAATTGGTCCACCCAGTAAAAAGTTATAAGGTAGCACACATAAAATATACAGTCGAATTGATGATCCCCGCCTTTTTGGAAGTCGTTTAAAAATACTAATTATTTCCAACATATAAATACATACATACATACATACATGCTTCACGTTGTATCCTGCATATAGTAGAGTAGGCAGACGAAACCTATTTTTAAGGCACTCCGTTCCCCACTTTTCACCGAATTGAGGCATTGCGTGCTGAGTGGCGGAACTCAACGCCGCGCTTTGCCTTGTTACCATATCCAGGAAATGAAAAAATTCCTTATCCTGGAGTATATGTATAATGTATGTCAGCATATATATGTAATTTCATAACGAAAATACAATACCGATGTTGTATACGAAAATTGTGTTTAGATAAGCAATAAATTACAAATTTTTAATTTCACCATTAATAACGATATCGAGGGAAAATATTTGCCTCGATATTTATAAAATTAATTTAAAACAAAATTTCGTTAGATATTTATATCAAAGCAATATAACGCTCTCTAATAAATTGTGAGAATTAATATTACCTAAAAAAAACAGCTTCACGCTTTATCCTTTATAGTAGGGTAGTAAGAGAACCTAGTGTCCAGACACTCCGTTCACCGCTTTCACCTAAATTCAAAACATTGCGCTTTGTCGTGGCAGAGTGAGGAAATGAAAATGATTTTTATTTTTTATTTATTTCATTTTTTACCTTCACGCTGTATCCCGCATATAGCAGGGTAGGCAGAGGGAATCTGAGAACCTAACGTTAAGACACTCCGTTCTCTTTTTCAGCAGCAAATTCGTTCCCACTTTCCGCCAGATTGAGGCATTGCGTGCTGAGCGGCGGAACTCAACGCCGTGCTTTGCCTTGTTACCAAACCCAGAAATGAAATTTCCATTTTCTGGAGTGGGAATTGAACCCACAACACCTGTCGAGGTCATGTGCGCACGCTTGTGCCTCTGCGCCACGACGAGGGCGAGAGAAATGATTTTAATATAATAATTCCTTAGTTGGAATCGAACTGACAACCAATTACGTTTACAGTCAAACACTTCTATTGCGCCACGATGGCTTCTAATATAACCTACTCCAGCTAAAATAAATAATTCTTATTATTATATTCTATTCTTCATTCATTCGCCAAAATGCGAAATTACGTATTAAGTGGCGGAACTCAACGCCGCGCTTTGTCTTGGCAGAGAAATGATTTAAATATAATCATTTCAATCCAGTGGGAACGAAACTAAGACCCAATCGCATATACAATCAACCACTGCACCATGATGGCCTAATATTACCTGCTTTTAAAATAAACAAATTTTATCCAATACCACCATACCGCTGAAGATCTAATTGATTTCGTCCTTCCAAAGGTATTTTGTAATTGAAATATCTGAAAAAAATCCTATGTAAATGAGGAACTAATTTCAATATTGTTTTATAGTCAAGAATTTCTTTGAATGAAATTAATAACATCGCTGTGTTAGAGCTTTTTTTCATTTTCTATACCATTATTAATATAATTAAATGTAATCAAAACGATCATCTTTTTTATGAGTATGATATTATTAATCGATTAATTAATTCAGATATTCTCCTTAGAACTCTATTTTTGCTTCACGCTTTTTCAGGTTTTATGCACGGTAGGCAGAGAGCATCTAGTGTTAAAACATTACGTCTTCGCTTTCCGTTAGAATTCGAAACTGCGTGTTAAATGGCGGAATTCAACGCCGCGTATTGTAGGCTATACTAGAGCGGGGAAATAGAAATAATGTAGATATAATTATTCCCTCGAATGGAAATCGTAACCACAACCATTGCACTTATAGTCAGATGCGGTCTTACTATGCTACGATAGCCTCGCCACGATGGCCCATAGTTTTTTTATTACGTACATTTTCATCAGAGACTCGTGGCGTAGTGATAATATTTAATTGTGGCTTCCATCCTTACTCTGTGGAATAATTACATTTATCCACATTATTTAACTTTCCCTCTCTAGTACAACCAGGCGCGGTGGTGATTTCCACCGCCACACGACTTGATCTTCAATTTGATCGGACGTAGTAAAGTGTCTTGACATTCGGTCCTCTGTGACTATCCTCCTATGCGGTAATAACATGAAGCTGTTTATGATTTTGTAGTTTGTCTGTTTAAGTTTTTGCGCTTACAATATGGTTGCGATTTCCACTTTCACAAAAAGAATAATATTTTGTAAATATAAAAATAACTTTTTGCATACCATGTAAAGTACGTTGAAATTCATATACGTTTATTACTACTCGATACTTACAGCAAAAATAATTTGTAACAAGCTGGTTTCGCCTACTTTACTATTTACAACAAACATATAATTCTAAACCACCTTCTCTACCAATAAAATAATAGTAAAATATTTATAAAAATACAGTAAAAGAGATATTTTGTACTAACACTCACTAGAGTTTTATGTGAAATATATCCCAAACGTTGCCCGTGTAACGAATGAGCGGGTCAAATAAGATTTTTATGTTACCTCGAAAAATATAAAAATTCGTGTTTCGGATCATCGTAAAAGTTTATTGCGAGACAGAAACGCGTTATACTTGCACTTAAATCTATACTCCTAAAACGTATGTAGGCTATTTGCGTTAATTTATTTTTAGCTTCACGCTGTATCCCACATATAGCAGGGTAGGCAGAGGGAACCAGAGAACCTAGTGTAAAGGCACTCCGTTCTCTTTTAACATTTCCGTTCCTCATTTTTAGCAACTTTGAGAGATTTTCCGTGTGCCGAATTGAGGTATTGCGTGTACTCAACTCCGCGCTTAGCCTTATTGCCAGAGCGAGGAAATGAAAATATGTTTTTAGCTCCACGCTGTATTCCACACATACCGGGCAGGTAGTGCGAGCCAGAGAACCTAGTGTTAGGACACTGTTCTGTTTTAACATTTCCGTTCCCCACTATCCGCCGAATTGAGGCATTGCGTGCTGAGTTCCGGAAACGTCGCGCTTTTCTTTATTACTGTACATACATATACAAGATACTAAACACTATTTAATATTTTTCATTTCCTGGAGTGGGAATCGAACCCACAACCTTTCGCACAGTCACACGCTTGTGCCTCTGCGCCACGACAGACCTCCAACTGCGTTACTTTGGTTAGCTGAATATTTTATAAGAGTCCATGCTCAAAGTGGTTCGGTTAAAAACTGGGAGAATTTGCCATAAAAGTATATACATATGGAGACTAAACGATAAGTGCTAGCTGTGTATAAATTTAAAATGAACGTTTCAAAATGAAAATGAATGTAGGTCATGTTTTATAAAAGACAGATAGTCTTTTATAGTATCTGAAAATCCTGTTTTTTGCAATTATGGTAGGAATTTCGAAAAAACGTTTCTGTCTTTGGCCAGTAGTTATTCCTGTACGTTGATTATCAGTCACTCAATAAACGCAAGCATGGTCTCTTAGTTTTTTTTAGCTTCACGCTGTATCCCGCATATAGCAGGGTAGACAGAGAGAACCTGAGAACCTAGTGTTTAAGATACTCCGTTCCCCACTTTCCGTCGAATAGAGGCATTACGTGCTGAGTGGCGGGACTCAACGCCGCGCTTTGCCTTCTCACCAAACCCAGGAAATGAAAATACTAAACTTTTACATTTCCTGGAGTGGGAATCGAACCCACAATCTGTTGCGTTTACAGTCTCACGCTTGTATATATGCGCCACGACAGTTATATCTCATATCTTAAATATTTCCAAAATATGTTTTTCTTATGTTAGGTGTATAAAACGCATTTTAAAAATAGTAAAAAGTATTCCTATATTCCACAAATTTTTATATTACTCAAGACAAACTTATATCTATGCTAGCTACTGTTAAGATTTGTGGTATACTACGGTAGTTACGTATTCATAAATACTTCTAATTCAATTTCCTTCAAAATTATAAACAATTTTCTTAACTCAAACTAAAATAAAGAAAACAAAATTTAAATTTTTGATTTAGCACCGCGTGTTATGATAAATATTTTCACTCCCAGCTCCCAACAGCAGCTAGCTGTTGTCGAGATCGTGACGAAGCTAGCTGTTAAAGATAATGCGTCAAAATTTCTCCTAACTTCGCACCGTTTGCTCAAAGTTTTGGTAAGAGCGTGGTCAAATGAAAACTCATTTATAGTGATGAAATTTCTTTGATGTTTGTTTTTGCAAGTTTAGGCAATTTTTATTTCTTTTACAGAAATTTCACAAAGAATATTTTTTAAGAACATCATGGTACAGTGGCACGTCTGACTGAAAAGATTGTTTTGATAGGTTCCGAGCTCTTTTAAGGGAAAAGCATATTTAAATTATTTTCATTTCCCCGCCCTGGCAAGACAAAATGCAATGTTGAGCGTCGGCACATAATGTCTGGACTCAACAAACAATATATCGAATTCGGGCGAAGAGTGGAGAAAAGTTTCTTAGGCTCTCTCTTACTATCCTATCTTGCAGGAAAAAGCGTGAGGATACAGATAATTATTCATACTAGTGTCCCCGTTAATAACGCATTGCGTAGTGACGTATATGTCACTTTATATAAACATGGATGTCAAATCATGGTAGTGTGTGTAACATTTATTTTATTAATTTTATTTAATTCATTTAATTTTTTATGTACTATTAAAATAAAAATAGCATTCTGCACTCCTTCTCTATATGAATTATAAATGTGTTAAGTTGCAGTCTCCTCGGTACCTACGCGTAATTTTCGTAAAAAGGGATCCAAAGTTTTTGTTTCACGTATTTATACAGGGTGTGGGGACTCGCCTTACGTTAAATGAAAACACCGTTTTGAGTACTCCTTGTAAACACGATACGATTATAAAATAAGAGTTTTTACTAAAAATGAAAAAGTGTTTTTTTCGAACAAAATAAATAATAAAATATTCGTTACAAAATCAAACGCCATTTGTTACGTATGACGCAAGAGGACACTAACCTGTCAGAGCGGCAACGTCGCACGCCATCTCATTGAAGAAATCGAGTGTTGGGTAAGGGCGATAACGGGTAAACAGATGTTAACACTACGTACCACTGTCTTTAATTTTACACAAACTCACATTTATTATTTTAACTAATAATTAATTAAAATTTAAATTTCAAAAGTCACTGATAGTTCTCGTGGCGAAGTACGATGTTGACGTGGGGCTACGGTTTGATCTTCGCGTTCTCGTTCTACCGCCATTACAAATGTACGACCATAAGAATGGCATCTACAAGTAGAACCATACCTTTCCCGATATGTCCGTATTGCGAGAGTTCCATTTTAATGATATTCTCCATAAATCAAAATCATATCAGTGTATTTCGCAGAAGTATACTTAACATGCGCCATTATTAAAAAATAAACAAACTAAATAAGGAAGAAACACTCGTCTAGTTTTGTATGACGAAAATAAATTAAATACTAACATAAAACAACGACAATAATAAAAGAAATGAAATAATTTGAAAAAGTCACAGGACGAACGACGCGTAAGTATAACTACTTCTGTTACTAAGCGATGTACGCAGCGCGGTGCACGACTGACGACACTAAGAACTAACCCAAAGTTCCAAATATTGGCATTTCTCTTTCCGCTAAGTATAAATAAGCAAAACACAAACATTTATTATAATTTGATTACTAATTTTGATTAATGTCTATTAAGAAATTTTAAAATGTTTTATGACTTGATCTAAAAGTCTAAATTATATTTTTCATTCAAGAATTAATCTTTATTCAATATAAAAAATATTTGTTATGACTATGCTATTCCTTTTTTCACGGTCAAGGTTATTGTTAATATGCTATTCCCTTCTAACATTATGCCATTTCATTCTGTCATGGTCAAGGCCAAAAAAAGGATAACATAGCTTAAAATTATCAGCTGTCTCAATTTTATTTCTAAATGTATTTATGGGTTTGTAATTCCATTTTTTATTTATAAGCGCAATTGAAAATTCGATGTATCTGTAAGAAAGCCATTACATGAAAAGGAACATCAAGCTAAATCGACTTTAAATGAATATTCTTCTAGTTCATAACTTTTTTATAATTGCGGCTATAAATAATCTAGTAATTATTATAACAATTATTTATGAACTACTTATTCGATATTTTTAAAATAAAAATATGAATCGTCCATAAATAATTTATTTAAATATTGTAACTTAAAATGGTAGCATTCTACTCTGTGGTCCGTCATCGTCGCCATCCATCTTTCCCGCCAATTTCTTTTAAATTTAAATGTTGCTAATCAGTCAAATAAGTGCGTAATAAATTCCACAGACAATTAAAATCGATTTCCATATAATTGTGGAAATCGATTTTATAAAATAACATGTGAGAATAATTTCTTACATGATATTTTTTAATAAAATATAATTTACCAAAATTTATAGCATAACAAAGTAAATAAAATGAATATGAGTTCGTTTGTTGTAACCTCGTTCATTCGTTTTCTCGCTCTTTCACTTTAAGGTAAAAGTTATCATTAATATCTACCTGATTTTAATTGATTTTGTATTATAAAAGTATTAAATAAAAAAATCCTGTAATTATTTTTAATAGTAAATAATTACTTAAAATAATTAAAAAAGTAGATACTATTTAATAGAAATAACCTAGTATATCGATTCTTAAAAATCGATATACTAGGTTATCCTAGTATATCGATTTGTAATTATCTGTGTAAGTCAGTTGTCTTTTACATGTCAAGGTCAACATGCGACTGGGTTTTGCTTATTTACATTATTTTTGTTTAATTTCACAGTTTGTATTAGTCAAAATTATTATTACTGTTGAAATTTCTGAAAGTTAACTTACTGATACGTGATGTGTATGAGTTATAATTATTGTCGAGTGAATTTTGAAGTGGATATTACTTTATACTATTGTAGTGTTAAAAAGCAAAACACAGAATCTGAAACTTCGTTTATGGACTATTTATGTAAAGAATATTAATAGAGCAGAATACTTATGTTAAAAACTGTAAGTAAAACGTGTTTCTAACGATGAGAATCTAAAACGAATGAATTCAATCAGTGATTACCATTATTGCTTATAATTTTTAAGTAAGTTTTTAAGAGCTGTGGTAACGTTAGTTGTTTTTTTTTTAAATAATTTAATAGGAACTGAGATAATATGACTGTCTAAAACCCCATCTAAATCCTCTTCAGAGTAATGTGATTATTTTATTATAAACAAAAGACACGTGCGTGAAAGAGAAAGAGATATCTGTCAAGAATATTTTTTATGAATGAAAAATGGAAGATCGGCAACGTATAATAGTATTTTAGTACTACTAGATAATACGTCATCGGTGCGTAATACAGAACGGTTAAAAATCGGGAATCGAAAATACTAGTCCTGCACCTAAACCGTAGACATGCCTTGATTGATATTAAGTGTATGGTTTTGTAGTATTGTACTCTACATGTGGTGGACCTAAATGTAAGATAAACATTCACACCCTGTATATAGATATTTTTATTGTATTTTAAATTATGCTCTAACTAGACACTCTCTTGTTAACCCATTGGAAGCGGAAGATAGGAGATGATCTCGCTTGCTATGTCTTAAATGAAATATATATATTCAGATAAACGTCATTTATTTATATCATGAGAAAATATAGAAGAAAGTAAAAATCTTTTTTTATTATATTTTTTTTCTGATCAGTACGGACATCTGGACTGTATCTTTTATAAGCTTTGAAAATTTATTATTTAAATATTTTTTTTTATTTTTCTTCTAAAATAACAAGGCTTGGAACTAAGATATAATTATGTATCATATCATACATACATACATAGCTTCACGCTGTATCCATGGTATCTATGGCTGTATCTATGGTAGGCAGAGGGAACCTAGTGTTGAGACACTCCGTTCCCCACGTATCTATAGGTTTGCTATGAAATATAAAGAACTCCAAACATACTAAGGATATCCAAAATAATTTGGTTGCGTTACTTCTTACTTAATATAATTTTAATTATTATAAATATTTACTTTTTAAAACTTTCCTCCACAATTGAAAAACTTAATTTTATAACTTAAAATTTTAAGACAAAATTCTTACATACATATTCACTGTTGAAACTGCATTTTGTGGTGCAATAGGAACGATGTGGGAACATAAATTCACTTGCAAGTATATTGGACACTTGGACAGCGATCTACTAAGCACTAACGTCCTGCTACCAGCTTACATACCACTGTTAAAATATTTAAGTCTTGACTTGTGTTCAAAATGGTTTGATTGTAAAAAATAATATAGATTTCTTTATAGATAGTTGCTTAAATATGGTATATAAATTAGTTGATATGTCTTTGTAAAATAGTTAAGAAAGTTAAAATGTGTGACAGTAATATTAGGTGAAAAAACCTTATTAAGCTTTATGTATATATTTATCTAGCCACAATAATATACGGTAACACGTAGATATAACTGTACGGTTGTATTATAAATATAGGGTATCCCAAAATTAACGCAAGATTTGAATTAAATAGAAAATGCCATTTTAGTCTTAATAGCGAATGAATAATGAATATAATAGCAAATGGCGGCAAAGTCAAATCTTGCATTAATTTTGGGACACCCTTTATTAAATATCAAATATTTCTGTTTTTACTATTATGTTAAATAAAGATGGACATCGGGTTCTGTCATTCATGCTGTAATACTTCTAACCCTAGCCTTCTAAGCATTCTAAAAAACTAAGTGAAGGTAAGTCCTTCAATATAATTAAAATTTTAATGAATAAAGCAAACTGATGTCATAAAAAATCACTAAAAAGTACTATTATTACAAATAACTCAAAAACCACAGGTCTTAACTTATCGAAATTTAAATGAGACCCTGTTAAAAGCACTAGCTATCAAATAAGAAGAAAAACATCAAAATTGGTTCACTCAGTAAAAAAATAATCCAGTAACACATAAAAAATACAGCTCATTTGAAAATCTATTTTTTTTTCGGTTAATAAAAAAAACATATTCATTATAAACTCAGCCTAATACCACAGGCACACGAAACTTGCGAGCAAGGTGCGAAACTCTTCATTGTAGATTTGTTTGATAAAATAAAATTGGACCACGTAATCAGATTTCCGGATGAAAACAGCCTGTTTGTACGTAACAAATTTATATTTGTTTTAAAAATTTTCTACTTGTTTTCACGTTGTTATGACAGACCAAAAAATTGTAATTTTATAAAAATGTTTAATTGTTGACGCTATTGTTATGTGGGTTTGCTATGTTTGGGATCAAATCATTTTTAACTGATTTCTAAAAAGAGAGGTTCTCATTATGACTGTATTTTGTATTTTTTTAGCTTCACGCTCCGTATATAGCAGCGTAGGCAAAGGGAACCAGTGTTCTCGTCAACCAGTGAACCACCAGAGGATCTAGTGTTAAGGCACTCCGTTCCCCACTTTCCGAAGAATTGAGCCATTGCGTGCTGATTGAGTCGTTTCAACACTGCGCTTTACCTCGTTACCAAAGCCAGGAAATGAAAATATTAAACTTTACATATCTTGGAGTGGGAATCGAACCCACAATCTGTCGCGGTTACAGTACTATGATTATGCCTCTGCGCCACGACAGGCGTATTATATATATTTTTTGTTTTGAGCACTCACTGAACTCATTTGGTGGCATGTCAGTTAATACAAACTACGTCGGAAGAATTAATCTCTTACTTACCTTTGGTGTGGTGAGTTTGAGATTTAGTAGGTTTTTAGGAGTGAGTCCATAAGTCTCATCTCATTTCTGATTATGATCAAAATATACGGTATATCCGATTTTTAAATTAAAATGTGTAATAATCGCGAAAACTAAAAATTTTAAAATTATAATTTTTTGGTAATTTTCACGCATTACCTTTATGCTAGAGTAAAGGGGACTTAGCATACAATAGAATAGACAGAATCTAGTTTTAAGATTCCTTTCTCCACTTTTCGACCAATTTTATAACACTACAAATAAAATAGCTAAATTCAACATCGCACTTGCCTTTCTAGAGCGAGAAAATCATAATATTTTAAACATAACTATCTTCAAAACAGTAAAAATAAATGAAATCTAATAAATACTATTCTTAAATAAAATGTCAAGTATTATTCGACGAAAACCCCATTTCCAACAAGCGTATGTCTTTCCATATAACACATTCGTCACGTCTTTGCTATCTCTGTCTGTCACGTGGCTGATAGGATAATGGAACAACCAGCCGGAATTTTAAGTAACTGTTAGGGATAATGAAAAAACATAGCTCCCATAGTATGCCATGTATGTATGTAGAAAAAACATATGCCTCGGTTCGTACGTGGGGTACGGAAATGTTTAAAGAGATAAGTGTCTTAAAACTAGGTTCTCTGGTTCCCTATGTCTTTCCTGCCTTGTGCGGGATACAGCGTGAAGCTAAAAAAAATTATAACACATCGCACGAGAAAATTAACACAATTTGAGACGATGCGCGGTCACGGTCTCTTGACGTTGCGCCAACGTGGCGTCCTTACTCATCTCTTGTTTTTATGTTACCCACTATGGCATGACCAGGGGGTTAGAGATCCTATACACTCCCCAAGAACTGTACGTGCCAAATTTTAGTAGTTATAGTTTCGCCAGTACGTTGTCTGACAGTCACTCTATAACATCATCACCAGCGTATAATATAATATAGATTATAATGTAATAATAAAATACAGGAACGAAACGGTCAAGTCCTCCACTATAGCCTGCCTACTCTCTTATGTACGGGGTACAGCGTGAGGCTAAAAAAACATAGCTACTGTAATAAGTTAGAAAATGTTTTCTTAAAATTTTCACCGTTGTGGCGTAGTGACTATCTGAAATCGAATTTTTTACGTTTGAATTTTTTCTTTGACGTATATTGACTCTTTTTTTTGATCCTATTACTTATAAAATCTGACTTTAACTTTGTTATCATTTTCAATTCTACGTGTGAAGTTTGGTGTTTTTTTTTGTGGATAACGGATGGCAAACGAACAAAAAGTCCACCTCATGGTAAGTGGTTACATTCGCCCATGAACATCTACATCACCAGAGATGTTGTAGATGCGTTGCCAACCTAGAGGATACACATGGAAGGGGAGGACAATTTAGTGGTCCGCTATCGGAAACTTAACTTTTTAATGGAACTAAAGAATTTCTCATCAGAAACATACTAAATTATACCATAAGAAATCTGTTTTAATTATTTTTTGTATGACGTACACTTTTAAGGTGTAAATAGCAAATGCTAAGAGAACACGGAATTAATGGGTCAACAGGACTTATAGTTATGATAATCTTAGTGAAATGAAAATTTTTACTTAGGTATGTTTTTTGTCCGAAACTTAAATGGTTCGTCCCATTTAAATAAGCAATATTTAAACCATTATTTCTGTTCAAAGGTAATTTTTAATGTATTTTTAATGATTCATGCTGTATCCCATACATAGCAGGATAGACGGAACCTAGTGTTAGACATTCCATTCTTAAAACAGTTATGTTTTACACTTTCCGCGAAATTGAGGCATTGCTACCTGAGTGGCGGAACTCAACGCCGCTTTGCTTTGTTACCAGAGCGAGGAAATGAAAACACTAAATATTAATTATTATAAATATTTAATATTTTCATTTCCTGGAGTGGGAATCGAACCGTCAAATTTTTGTATCTACGCCACGACAGGTCTCAGATATTTCTAAGGTACATTTTAATGAAATTTTAACGATTTTTTCATAAAAGATAATATTTACCGATAGAAAGCTTACTTAATATGGAGAGTATTAAACAAGTTTAAGCCTCATTTATTACTACAGCGCTGGGTAGTTAATTTTCACTTTAATTAAAAATAATTTCTAGTAGCTGCTATATACTGATAGGTATTAAAAAATTAAACAAAGATCTATGAGAGAAGTTTTTTATATATTTTGTTGGTTGTTTCATTAAGATTTATATGTGTGATTAAATTAATTAAAGGAATCTATGTACTGTTAGGGTGAAATGTGGAAAGATTTTAGTATATGTGTGTGCTTAAAAAAGGTACAATATTAAATAGGTAATTTAGGACCTTTATTTGTCGGTCCAAAACAAAGAATTAAGAGGAATTCGAAAAAAAATACATATCATATTAAAATAAAATATTAAAAGTAAATAAATATTAATAAAAATCACAAAAAATATTTTCATTTTCAATGAATTTGAATTGGTTATCGAATTTCACATGAACGTAGTTTTGTAGACGGTAACACTGTCTAATATAAAGATAGGTTTAATTACAAAGTATAATTAATTAAAAAAGTAAATTACATACATACATACACAGTTTCACACTGTATCCCACATATAGCATGGTAGGCAGAGGGCATCTAGTCTTGTGCCTCTGCGCCAGGACAGATGATACAAATAACAGGACAGACATATGCAAATAAAATTATGCCTAAAATATCAAAAAAAAAAAATGGCGCCGTTAAGACAAAGGTCGAAAATGTTTTTTTTTTTTTTTATACCACGACGGTGGCAACAAGGCACACAGCTCACCTGATGGTAAGTGGTTACCGTGGCCTATGGACGCTTGCACCACCAGGGGCATCACTTACGCGTTGCCGACCCTTCAAAAACCTATTTATTCCCCTTTTGAAGAACCCCATATTTTAGCCATAGTTGCTTGTATACGATCATCGGGTTGATTGTCATTTAGGTAATCGAATACAATAAATAAATTTAAGTTTGCGCAATGAATGCTTAGTTAAAACGGAATCCAGCGCTTCAATTTGCCTGGAAAATGAAAATAATATAAATTTATTTATTTTTTTATTTATTTTTAGCTTCACGCTGTATCCCGCATATAGCAGGGTAGGTAGAGGAAACCTGAGAACCTAGTGTTAAGACACTCCGTTCCCTACTTTACGCCGAATTGAGGCATTTTAAAATTTTATCTATACCTCTAGCCAAAATGGTCTTATTGTATCTTCTTCTTCTTAGCATTTATCCCGGCTAGCCAGGGTCTGCCTTCCTACTTAACCTACTCCACTTTGCACGATCTTCTGCATCACGGGTGGTTAGTCCATTGGCTCTCATATCCTGCTTCACGACATCCAGCCATCGCTTCCTTGGGCGTCCCGGCGGTCTAACTCCAGGGACAGATATATCAAGGTCTTATTGTATATTATTATATAATAATAAATATTTGTTATCATTAAAAATATCTCATCCATTTATAACATCATGGTAACATTAATTAATATATTTCTGTAATGCTTCGTAATAGCGCTTTTAATTTTACTTGAATGCATCATCTCGTTGAAAGATATTGAATGATAAAGTAATTAGTGGTAAATGAATCTCCCGATAGAGTTTTAGGTTTTAGTTCTGAGGGACGGTTCTGAATACCTAAAAGTTTATCCTAGTACGTTTAATTATAAAAATGTATGTACGGTTAAATAGTGCCTAAGTATACTTTTTGGCAGAATTCATAAAAAGTTATCAATTCTATTCTATTGTATTTGTAATTATTTTAACGATTATTTTTTTATATGATAGGTAGTGCTTCTGATTTGGTCCTGTGAAACTTTGGCGTTGCGTAGAGACGTGTCCTCGTTGTGCGTTCTCTATCGCATATATCACGGGGAGTGTTCTGGGGAATTGTTTGACCTGATTCCTGCCGCAGGATTTTCAAACCGCACAGTTCGCCACAAACTTAAATACCATCCACACCACCTGGATGCGTGGCACTCCAGTACTGTGCGGTTTCGAAGGAATTTTCTTCCACGTGCCACTCAACTGTGGAATGACCTACCTGCGGCAGTTTTTCCAGGTCAATACGAAATGGGTACCTTCAAAAAGCGCGCCTACTCCCACCTCAAAGGCCGGCAACGCACCTGTAGCTTCTCTGGTGTTACACGGGGCCGTAGGCGGCGGGGATCACTTACCATCAGGTGACCTGTACGCTCGTTTGCCTTGTCCTTTCCATAAAAAAAAAAAAAAATAAATTTAGTCTGACGCCCTGTGATCACCTAACTTTAATTTGACGGGTAGTTTTTGAGTTATTTGTTATAATTTTATTTTTTAGTACATTTTCGGTTTTCTTTTATTGTCAAAATCTTAATTATATTGCATACACACTGTATGCAAGATGACATAATGTAATCAATTTACAAAATAAAGGTACATTATTAAAAATATCTTAATAAAATAAATAAAATAAGTAAAGTAAAATAAATGAAATAAATAAAATAAATAAAAAATAAAATAAATAAAATAAGTAAAGTAAAATAAATGAAATAAATAAAATAAATAAAATAAGTAAAGTAAAATAAATGAAATAAATAAAATAAATAAAATAAATAAAATAAATAAAATAAATAAAATAAATTAAATAAATCAAATAAATAAAATAAATAAAATAAATAGTATAATTTTTAGTTTAACTTCATTATTGCACCAGTATCTAACTTAATATGATGTACCGATTTTGATATAACATTTCAAATTATATATTTAGAAAATCTTTTCAGAATTTTGTCTCTCCCACTTCCACCCAGTGTTTTAAATGTTTCTTTATCGACACAAACGCTATACGCTTATAACATAATCAACACAACTTTAGCAATTACTGTCAATTACCTCAATTTGACAGGATGAAAACGAAAATGAATTTTATTTTCTACGGAAATCAAGTGAACGCTGAACGACGCCCTCGTCGCATATCGGGGATTTAAACAAAGTGCTATAATCGTGCAATTTTGCAGCTTAATAGCTCTCAATACGCGTTGCGACGTTCACGAAGATAATGGCTGTACGGAGTGATATTGCTGTATTTGAATGAATAAGATTTAAAATGCTTTTGAAATGTGAAACAATGGTTTTGATATCATAATTTATGGTTGTTAGTTAAACTGATTGTAGGTTTATTGTAATGTAAATTGATTAGGACAATTTTTAGTCTCGTGGGTATTTCGAAGATGTCGTTATTGGGGTATTTTGAAATTTGGTTAGGTAGATGGTAGAGAAAGGAGTCGGGACAGTGGACATTAAGAGTGCAAAGCATTTTAAAGGAGCTCATTAAGCCTAACATTGCGTGGCAAGTCCCAAATACTGCTCCAAGAACGGAATGTCCGTTCCCAACTTTTTAAATTCAAGATATTACATGTTGAGTGATATTATCTCACTTTATTAGGTAGGGTTCCTTAAATTTGCACTTGGGTGATAAGAAACATTGGAAAAATTCAGTGTCTTTTCCTAAATAAACAAAGTTGGCGAAAATATTTTAAAATATAAACTTTCTTTTCGATAGATACAGAACATTAAATATACCCAGTACTGCTCAATTACATAACCATAGTCATCTATGTCATAGTATTTTTTTAAAACCTTGTAAATTCTTCAAAAGTCTTAGATAAAATCATATAAACATTTCTTAAGAAAACCAAACACTTCATTGTATGTACGTAGTCTTTACACTCGGAATATTTCACGATTCTCTATCCCTTTGAAATGCTGAGATGTTTTAAGTTCTTCTGATGATGCAGTTTCAAAGGCTTTCCTCTTCCGCTACCGTAAATATATTTTTGTTTTCAATAAATATTTTTAGATGTAGTATTTTTAAATATTTTTTTATTTATTTTATTGATATATGATTTTATTAATCGACTTCAAAAGAAAGGTTCTTTATTCAACTGTTTTTTCGTGTGTCTCATAACTTTTTACTGGGCAAAACCATTTTCATGGTTCTTTTTTATATGATAGCTACCGACGAGTAATTTTTGAGTATTCGTAACAATTTTTCTTTTTAGTGCATTTTATTTGAAGTCGGCTTTCTTTTTTGTTAAAATTGTAATTATTACTTTCACTGTTGTCGTAGTCTCAGCCGTGCGACGACCACTGCTGGACATAGGGATACCCAAAGGATTTCACTTTTATCTATCTCTAAAAAATGGTACATGTGCCTGTATCCGATGACATCACAATAACTACGAAGCATTATATTCTTACTAGAAAATTTATGTCAAAAATACATTAGCTTACATAGAAATATATTTTTATATAATTATCTTTACACAATTTCACACTTTGAACGTACTCTGTGTAATCTCTTGGCACGAAATGTAGTAATGAATATGCCTGTGGTACCTTTATGTTACGATTTGTTGCTTTAAATATGTTGAATCTGGCTTTTTGAAAAGTGTACATTATTACAAAAAAAATTATATGATTTTTTTTTTAACTTCACGCTGTAACCCGGATATAGCAGGGTAGGCAGAGGGAACCAGAGAACCTAGTGATAAGACACTCCATTCTCTTTCAACAATTCCGTTCCTCACTTTCCGCCGAATTGAGGCATTGCGTGTTGAGTGGCGGAACTCAACGCCGCGCTTTGAATTGTTACCAAACCCAAGAAATGAAAATACTAAATTTTACATTTCCTGGAGTGAGAATCGAACCCACAACCTGTCGCATTTACAGTCGCACGCTTTTGCCTCTGCGCCACGACAGGCGTTTTATAGCTAAAATATATTTCATATAAAAAATATAAATAGTTCTCGTTATTTCCATTTATTTACCTCTTCCATAGTTACACAACAACCTGCTTCTGTTTAGAACAATAGGTGTCATTGCGGGCCTAAATGCGTCCCATTATGGGTGAATAATTTCTGAAAGCTAACGGTTACAGGCATTGTAGTTAAAACTTATTAATTATACTCATTCTTTCTGTAATGTCATGTGTGTTTACTGTAAGTTGAGTTTTTATTTGTACCTAATGTCTGTTGTCAAAATAGGTAGATTTATTTAAAATTAAATTTAGGAAAAGATAACTGACATTAAAAAATACATATATTTTAAACCCATTTTCAAAATTTGAATGTATTTTTTATGTGTGTTACTGAACAATTTTTTACTAAAAAAAAAAAAAAAACTAAGTAGGGTTTCAAATTTGAAGGAAATAAACGGAAAATTTTTATTTGGATAAATTTTTGGACAATAACAATATAACAATGCATAACAATACAGCTTCATGGTTTTTCCAATATAGCACTGTAGTCAGAGAGAACCTACTGTACAAGACACAACGTGTTCTTATCGAATAAGAACACGTAGTGAAACATTACGTATTGGGTGATAACTCAATGCCTCGCTTCATATTATCAAAAAATGGAAATCGAACTCACAACCACTTGTTTTTACAGTCATACAATCCCATTCCACCCCTAAGTCCTCTCACTAAGCACAATAATTGAAAAAATATTGAATAACACTAGTAACAAATATATTACCCACATGAAGGCCCTACCAATCGTCAATCTAGATTAGAGCGTGGGTAATTAATCTTATTTTGGCCGATAATCCGTCTCTCAGGAGCACTGAGAACGTTTCGTATCCATCTACCGCAATCCCGGATTTATCTCCTATGTACCGTATAGAATTATGTGGGATAGCAACGAGCTGAATTATTGATATATATATTTAAAATTTTTATTTATATATTGGTGTTTTTATTGGTTAATAGAAATTATTTTAAAATATAAGGTTTTGTAGTAAAATAAATCAAAGGACTGACTACAATAGGTTACTTTTGATTTTCATTCGGGAGAATGATTATATTTAAATTATTTTAATTTTTCTTTTCTGGCAAGATAAAGCGCGGCGTTGAGTTACGCCACTTAACAGGCATTGCCTCAATTTCGGCAACGAAAATGTTTAAAGAGAACGGAGTGTTTTATCACGAGATTCTCTGGTTCCCTGGTGATGTTTTCCTGGAGTGGGAATTGAACCCACAACCTGCGCTTAAAGTAACAAGCTTGTGCCTTTGCGCCACGACAGACAAGTCAATAAGAAGAAAAAATACAATTGATACAAAAAAAGCAAACAAAAAGGATTGCTTTATTAAATGAATGCTCCCTATAATACGGGCTTCGTTTACAAAACAAACAACTCATCAGGCTAACTAAACAAAACTTCGTTCTCAGCTATGAGATGTCCCAAAAGTAGAAATTTACGAAATTAGACTTTTTTTTATTTAGAGATATGATCGAGTAATTTCATTATTTTATATTATTTGATTTAGGACATCGTGTCGCAGTGGAATATACATTTGACTGTATACGCGATTGATTATGGATTTGATTCCCGTTCGAGGAAATTTTATGTTATTTTCATATTACCATTTCGTGTGAAAAAACAATGCTGAGCGACATTGAGCTCTGTCGCTCAGCACGCACCATCTTTCATTCACGTAGAAAGTTAACAACGGACTACATTCTCTCTGTTTGCTATACGGGAAAGGTTTAGCCTTTAGGAATATAAAGAACAGAAAATATTTTTTATTTAGAGATAATTTCTATTTTTTGTTCACGCGTTTTTCCGCCGAAAATTTACTGAGAACATAGTCTCCAGACATTCCGTTTCTTACTTTCCATCTGAATTTTGGATTAAATTTAAAAATATATTTATAACCAAATTATACGTTAATAATATAGAAAATAGTTTTTTTTTTTTGAACTTCACGCTGTATCCACTTCACGCTGTATCCCGTATATAGCAGGGTAGATAGAGGGAACCTGAGAACCTAGTGTTAAGACACTCCGTTCCCTTACAACAATCCTGTTCCCCACTTTCCTACGAATTGTGGCATTGCGTGCTAAGTGGCGGAACTCAACGGCGCGCTTTGCCTAGTCACCAAACCCAGGAAATGAAAATACTAACATTTCCTGGAGTGGAAATAGAACCCACAACCTGTCGCGTTTACAGTCGCACGCTTGTGCCTCTGCGCCACGACAGGCGTACATAAGTATATCTTGTTTCAGTACAGATAATTATAGTGAAATTATAATAATTATTAAAATCAACTTTAATAAGCCCTTTGAATTTTATTAATATAAATTAAAGCTTTTAACATAAAAAAATGAATAAAAAACCTCAAAGTAACTTCATATATCAAATACCCTAGTTATTGATTACGGTACCAAGTGAACGATCTGCACAATTAAGCATGAAATAGGTTCATGCTACGTCAGCTAGGATATTAAATGGTGATGCAGCTCTGAGGTGAAACTGCGGATATTTCTCATAATCGGAGCAAAAATGAACGATATTATTTTTACACTTTTTCC
Organism: Philaethria dido; assembly: GCA_033558755.1. NCBI lineage: Eukaryota > Metazoa > Arthropoda > Insecta > Lepidoptera > Nymphalidae > Philaethria > Philaethria dido. The sequence goes on along the minus strand of JAKGSA010001131.1, from coordinate 63,657 downwards.
CCTTTTCAATATATTAATAATTTTATGGTGTTTTATAGATGGTAAAATATAGGTATAGTGTTGTATGGATGGTACTTACTTACTTACTTACTTACTTACTTAACTTCACGCTTATCCCTAGCGGGGTAGTCAGAGAGAACGGAGCGCCAAACGCTACGGCCCCTGCATACCTCTTTCGCCTCGCCCACAGTCATTAACCTCTTCATGCATGCCCTCCGGGGAGTCCTCATGCTTTTTACGTGACCTTCCTCCAGTATCATTGATACTATATTCTCGAAGGTCAACCAAGGTCTCGCCCTACCTCTCTTACCCTTCATATATCTTTCTCACCATTCTTTCATCACTCATCCTCTCGACGTGCCCAAACCACCTGAGCACGTTCTTCATATATAGATGGTGAAAAATTTACTATAATAAGCGGACGCGGGTTCATTTTTGTCTACAATATTTTTATTTCAATATATTTATCTAATTTTTATCCGACTGTCTGATCGAGGAGGGTTCTTTTTCGCGCGTGTTATGTATGTTTGTAATATTCTTTATTACCTCATATCTTCGAAACCCCTGGACCGATTTATATATTTAAGGTGACGTTAGATAGGTATTCATACTCCAAGTGTTCTTAGATGTGTGACATAACTCTTAATTTATTATGGCCCCTTAAAAATATCGTTGATGGGTACCGCATGGGGTATCAAATGAAAGGACTTCATTAGCACATTACAAATATATATGACATAACTATAAAATTTAACATTTTATTTTTCAATAAGAAGTTTCTGTAAGAACTGTAAGAAATCCTCGTTTAACACTCCCCTAGTAATCTATATGTCAAATTTCAGATTTCTACGCTCATTAGAATGGGCAGTGCGTTATCTGTCAACCATTCAGTTAATAACGTAAACTTGTTAACATTTCATACTAGAACATTTTTGGATTTGAACCTGTATCCCTTGTAAATAGTAATTCACTTTCGGAATATCGCCACTGCGCCAAGCCGACATCATATCAATATAAACCTTGTAAAAAAATATTATAGTCAAAATTTCTGGCTTTATTGAGCGTGAAATAAGATTCTTTGAGGACAATGTTGATCCTGAATGGAGATCCTTGGATTAATAACTGACAAACAGTTGAAAATGATGTGTCATAATAGAATTGCTATCACAAAAGATTATTGATATCTAGCCGGTATTATGGAAGGAACGATTGTTGAATAGATTTTTTATTCTTTTGTCATATTTTTTCTTCGTTTTATACAATTAATTAATTTATTATTGGTCTATCATGATGTATTGGACGTCACAAATGATAGATAGATAAACTCTTTATTGCATACATAAAAAAAGTAATACATTGTACAAGAATAACAAAAAAGAACGTCTGTCGTGGAGCAGAGGCACAAGCGTGCGACTGTAAACGCGACAGGTTGTGGGTTCGATTCCAACTTCAGGAAATGTTAGTATTTTTATTTCCTGGGTTTGGTTACAAGGCAAAGCGCGGCGTTAAGTTCCGCCACTCAACACGCAATACCTCAATTCGGCGGAAAGTGGGGAATGGAATTGTTGTAAGAGATTGGAGTGTCTTAACACTAGGTTCTCAAGTATTTTCCGCCTATCCTGCTATATGCGGGGTACAGCGTGAAGTTAAAAAAAAGGGATCACAAATAATAAAAATCATATGTAAGAAAATACATCCACACACATCTTGGTAGCGCATAATTTTTTTTCCAGAACGTTAGTTATTACTTTATTTATGAAAGCTTATGCATTTTCCGATTTAAGCTTTATTATTAAATAGGAAGCTATTTGGAGACATGTTTTAATTGATAAGAAAAAATATCCTCTTCTGGAATTCGAAATAATTGGTTCCCATTTTTTTGACGGTAGCATTTTATTTTTACGTACTTTTTCGGCGTTGGGTTCTCTGATTTCCTTAGCAGCCAAGTGACAATGAGTGAAATTCAAAAGTTGCAATTTTATCCCTTATAGTATAATAGATAACGAGAACCTAGTATCGAGACACTCTGTTTTCTTCTGTACGCCCGAATTCGAGGCATTACGTGATATTCAACGCTGCGCTTTGTCTCACCACAACATTGATATGAAAATAATTTAAATATAATTATTTCCCTGAGCGGAAATCGAACCTACAGCCACTCGTATTTACGCTTCCAGTACGCCATGATAGTTTCTCATATTAATATTATAATTATAATTCTCTATAATTTAAATATAAATGACCCATTATACCAACCTAAGGAACGTACATCAACGTCTTACCCACCATTACACCACTAATCGTATAGGATTCCGCTGATGACTTTAATTAATAGCCCACGCGTCCTTCCTCTGATCTTCTAAGACGACAGTACTAAATCAAGGGACCCAATCTAATAATGCTTGTATTAAATTAATGAATATATTAAAATTGTTCAAGCTACTTACGAAAATACATTCTTGTTTTCATTCCATTCTCTTCGTTCTGTGATGTAGGTGGGTAAAATCTAAGAAAAATAAAACTTTGACTGTTAAGGTTGTTTAAGGCAACGCCGCTGTTCCATACTCATTCATATAAAAACTGCTAAGCGGATCTAGATAAAATATTTCAGTAATATATTTCATACATGAGAATAACATATAGACAACAAGTAAAATAATTAAAATTGTGACAAAAAAGAAAACCGATTTCAAAGAAAATACACAAAAAATACAATTATTACGAATAACTCAAAAACTAGAAAGAGGCATTAGCTATCATATCTAAAAGAATTATCAAAATTGATTCACCTAGTAGAAAATTATGCGGTAACATAAAAAATGCAGTCAAAATGACAACCACATATTTTGAACTCGGTTAAAAATCTGTAAAAGCCATAATATAATAATAAGTAAAAATACAACTATCCCGCCAAGTGAGATTTGGTTTCACATCAATCAATATATTGGCGTGTTTACTAAAGCGAGTCCCAACCGCGTTATGGACCATAAAAAAATTATTTATTAACTAATTAAACATTTGTAGCAGAACATTGCACTGGAGAATATTAATTTTTTTTAAATATTGTTTTCCACTGTTTATTTTATCGCTTTGTCCTGAGTAGCAGAATAATCAGAAAGAATCTAGTCGTTAATATAGAAGAAATGATAAGTCGTATTAAAGCAAGGAACTAAAAATATAAAAAAAAAATAAAAAAAAAAAGGAACTAAAAATAGTCTAAATATGATTGCTCCACCCAGTCCGAATAGAACCCAATAAGAATCGTGGTCACAATTAATCGCTAGTCCATTGTTCCACAATAGCCTTGTTTACTATATATAAAAAAAATCAGCTTCACGCTTTATCCTACATAGCAGGGAAGATAGAGATAACCTAGTTTCAAAACACTCTTTTCGCCAGAATTTATGACATTGCATTTTTAGTGGCGGAACTCAACGCCGCACTTTGTCTCAACAAAGCGGAATGAAGAAATAACAATGATTTAAATATGACCGTTCCGCCAAATGCGAATCGAACCAACTACCAATAGCGTTTACAGTCCATTACACCACGACGGCCTCGTTTATTATAAAAAAGGATATATATCATTACACAAAAGGGAAAACAGGGTAGGTACTCTTTGTACCTAGTGTCCAGACACTCCGTTTTCTTTGTTATTCTTTTCGCCCGAATTAGAGACATTTCTAGTTGAATGGCGTAACTGAAGGCCGCACTTTCTTATTGTAGAGGAAATATAAAAAATGATTTAAATATGATTTTTCCGACAAGTGGGAATCGAACCCACAACCTATCGCGCTTACAGTCGCTGGCCCATTGCGTCTCAATGTTTACTGCATAATCTTGATAAATGATAATGGCACTAAGTAGTGATTTGTCACTGTCTTGGTGCAGGTGCTACAATTTTGTTGCTATTTGTCTCACAATTTATAGTTATCTTTGATTCAATTTATAAATGGGGTCTTTAACGAATAGTCGAATTTTTATTTATGTAACTAGTTTTTTTTTTTCATTAATATAATATAATTAAATAAGAATGATTTAATGATTAATGACTTCACGCTGTATCCCGCATATAGCAGGGTAGGCAGAGGGAACCAGAGAACCTAGTGTTAAGACACTCCATTCTCTTTCAACAATTCCGTTCCCCACTTTCCGCCGAATTGAGGCATTGCGTGTTGAGTGGCGGAACTCAACGCCGCGCTTTGCCTTGTTACCAAACCCAAGAAATGAAAATACTAAATTTTACATTTCCTGGAGTGGGAATCGAACCCACAACCTGTCGCGTTTACAGTCGCACTCTTGTGTCTCTGAGCCACGACAGTGTGTTTCTGTATTTCTCAGTGATCTAACTATAAATAAATTAATAAAACCAATGTTGCTATGATTTAAATATATTTATTGATTGAGATACGTAACTAGAAACAATATGTATCAAAGATTTCCTTATTATAACGAGATGGGTGTCAAAAATAATTGAAAAATATTATTAAAGAGTTGCATCCAGCAGCAGCAGCAAAATAAGTTACAGGATGCAACTCTTTAATAATATTTTTCATTCCAATATATTTCATTCATTTCCGTGAATCACAATCACAGGCCTTTTTTTTATAGGAATTTCAAGAAATTTTCTTACACCCATACACTTCACAAGGAACTCCATATACTACATACCAAACATGAAGTTTCTACATTCCATAACTTTGGCAATACGTTGTCCGTGGGTACCTCAGTAACGAAAGAGTTTTTTTTATGTATCTATAGATTTTTAACCGACTTCCAAAATAGGAGTAATTTTACTGGATGAACCAATTTTGCTTTTGATGTGGTCCCATTGAAATTTTGTTTAGATCCTTTGAGTTTTTAAGTTATTCGTAATATTAGTTTTTAGTATATTTTATGTAGTCACTTTTTTTTTGTAAAATCTTAATTAGTCATACATTCTACACTAGGTCACTTAAACCAAAAACGAATTAATTTCTTTACATAAAATTCTTATGTTTTGTTAAATATAATATTTTAGTAATGCCATCTATCGTGAAAACAATGTACTACGTAAGTTCGAAAAGTTCAGGAAATTTTCAGGTTGCGAAAATTATGAACACTCGTTATAGGAATATGTTACAGAAAAAGTTTTTATATATTTGTTTAGATGGCGTTGATGTAGTTATATTATTTGTAGTTATATAATAAAAATAATATTAAAGTTATATTAAAGTTATAATACGACGGAAAGTGGGGAACAGAATTATTGTAAGAGAACGGAGTGTCTTAACACTAGGTTCACGGGTTCCCTCTACCCACCCTGCTATATGCAGGATACAGCGTCAAGTTAAAAAAAAAAGAAAAAGTTAACAATATAGTAAAAATGAATTGTCAACTTTCATATTCATAGAAATAATCAATATTATATTTTATGAATTAACAATTATATTTGTATTACATGTTAATAACAAATGGTTAATAAATAAAATATATTCAATACAAATATTTATTATTAAATATTGTTTGGATTTATTTCATGAAATAAATTCATTAAATTTCTTGGCATTTTTGAAATTAGTCTGATTTTCTTTATTACTACATGCAGAGGTTAGTTGAAATACTGAATTTAAAATCAATTGCGTGTAAAAAAATATTTAATGTTTATTACATTTTACGCTAAATAACCTTTAACCATAAACTAAATAACTTTTTTTTTTACTTCACGCTGTATCCCGCATACAGCAGGGTAGGCAGAGGTAACCAGATAATCTAGTGCTAAGGCACTCCATACTCTTTCAAAAATTCCGTTCCCCACTTTCCGCCGAATTGAGGCCTTTGTCATATAAAATTATATTTATGATTTTTACCCGAGTGGTAAGTATTTATATACTTTTTAAATATCTTCAAAAAAGGGAGGTGGTTCTCAATTTGACTGTATTTTTATATGCGTTACCGCATATATTTTTGCTGGGTGAAGCAACTTTAATAATATTTTTTTTTATTTTAAATAAGTAGAAGTAATTCCTATATATTTTATTATTTTAATGGCGTTAGCCTTTATACTTAATAAATTAAGTAATAAAAAAAAATCGCATCCAAACTTTTCTATCACATATTGAAACCTCGGTTATACTAATTACTTGACGTTACTCAAAAGCAACATGAATAAGCTTCATAATTAAAACTTAGCTTGCAACCATTCATACAAAGCTCTACCAAGGGCATATATTTCACTCAATACATTTTCCATTCATGATTTCTCCTTCATCCATTGAGTATGTCGACCTTCTGTCAGGCATATTGATGGCAACCACACGCATGCGCGAGTTACACGCATGCGATTCACTTACCCTCTGTGTACTCTAATAGCATAGATAGAATCTGTCAAAGCTTAAATAATAAGTTTTGCTAATTTTTATATATTAAATTCTTATAATACACCTCAAATAGTAGATAGTCCAGTGTATAAATTATTAAAAAATTATATTTTACAATATATATATCGATTTTTTTGAGTAGATTCAGTGTTTGTAAAAGATATTATTCATTAGGGTGTGTTAATATATAATAGAAATTTAAGTGGTCCACATCAACAGGTAGGTTTTATGTTTACTTTAAGTTTATAACCTTAAATGTAGGTACTGTACGTGGGTGTTACTCCAGACGTTGTGCGTGGGTGAAGCGTAGACAGTGCATCAGTAAATAAAAGCGTTGAAGGCATTTTGTAAGGATAGACGTCATTTCGTGCAAAAATTTGGCATTAAATGTAAGTTATAATCGACATATAGACATATTATAATAAAAAATATTTAGTGTTTTTGTAAATCACTATACCTACATAAAAAAAACATTAATCGATATATTTTTGCTTTAGTTAATTCGGACTATATGTGAGAAATTAGCCAATAAAATTGAGATTTTATAAGTACGTCAAGTTAAGGTGAGATATTTTTTATCTGTTATCTATATCGTGGATAGTTAGATAGAGTTCAATCACTGATGAGTTGCGTATCACTCATCCGTCAGCAACATCAAAAAGTCATTTAATAATCGAGTACGTATTTTTTTCCCCAAAAATGGATCGCTCATTCTGAAAATATTACCATATTGAAATATGTTTACACAATATACATATATGAATAAAATATAAATTATTGAATCAATTTACATTATTACAATTCGTATGAATTTTAATAATATAGCTTCACGCTTTATCCCACATAGCAGGGTAGACAGAGAGAATCTATTGTTTAGACACTTCGTTTTCCGCTATCCGCCCGAATTGCTTGTTTAGTGGCGAAACTCAATGCCGTGCTTTGTCTTACCAGTATGGCGAAATTAGTATTATTTTATTTAATCCCACGAGTAGGAATGGAACCTACGATCCATCAGATTTACAGTCAAATACTCTCGCTGCCCCACAAAGGCAGACAATTTTAATATAATAACATACATACATAACTTCACGCTGTATCTCGCATATAGCAGGGTAGGCAGAGGGAACCTAGTGTTAAGACTTAGACACTTTCCACCGAATTGAGGCATTGCGTGCTGAGTGGCGGAACTCAACGTCGCGCTTTGCCTTATTACCAAACCCAGGAAATGAATAATTCCATTTCCTGGAGTAGGAATCGAACCCACCACCTATCACGCTTACAGTCGCACGCTTGTGTCTCTGTGCCACGACACGATAATATAATAACATACATGAATATTCGGCAATATATCCATAGTCGTCGTAAAATCAATATTGACAATTAAGTGCGCTTTTGGTTCGCTGCTCCTGTCCTACATACGTTGTACGTTATGCGATATACGATGCTAGGGAAATTGGAGGAGGTGAGGCGTTAAACGTCCTTGATGTTGTCGGAAAATTGAAAAGCTAAGGCGAAGTACTTGTCTGTGAATTGAATTTTGATTATTATTGTATAATAGATATTAATGTTTGAATGAAAATATGTACGAATATTTTATTTTTATATAGTATTTTTGTAAAAACAATATATTCATATTTAATCTTTTATGATATATTAAACTTTTTTTTTACTTTCACGATGTATCCCGCATATAGCAGGGTAGGCAGAGGGAACCTGAGAACCTAGTGTTAAAACACTCCGTTCCCCACTTTCCACCGAGTTGAGGCATTGCGTGCTGGTGGACCGCTGGCCGCGCTTTGCCTTGTTACCAAGCCCAAAATACTAAACTTTTACATTTCCTGGAATGGGAATCAAACCTATAACACTTGATTTTTCATACTTTTTTGACGTAGCAGGATTTAAATTTACAACTTTTAAATATCGTACAAGAGCTCCATCTAATTACACTACTATAGGTACGTTTTCATAAGCTTAACATATTAAATGGTCTTTACGTTGTAACTTTTGTAATAGTAAAGTGAACTAAGCAAAATTTAATATTAGTACATTCAATTTTGCTTAGTTCACTCACACAATTAAAAAAGTGAGTAACATACTATATTTATTATATTAATACGTGAAACCAAAACCTTGAATCTCTTTTTATGAAAACTATTCGGTTGGAGGCGTTCGAAAGTAAATTGGCATACATGTGTACATAGAAAAGTGCAGAAGACTTTTATTGTATATAGTAATATATCAGAAATAAATTAATTTAGTAAATTTAATACTATTCACACAAAAATATATATATAAAATATATATATATAGATATATATATAATATTTTTTAAATATTTTTATAAAATTTGCTATACATAATCTTAAATACACATGCGTTGCTAAGGAAACGTGAATTTACTCGTCAATGAGACTCATTATTAACGCCTGTCGTGGCGCAGAGGCACAAGCGTGCAATTGTAAACGCGACAGGTTATGGGTTCGATTCCCACTCCAGGAAATGTAAAATTTAGTATTTTCATTTATTGGGTTTGGTTACAAGGCAAAGCGCGGCATTGAGTTCCGCCACTCAACACGTAATGCCTCAATTCGGTGGAAAGTGGGGAACGGAATTGTTGAAAGAGATTGGAGTGCCTTAGTACTAGATTCTCTGGTTCCCTCTGCCTACCCTGCTATATGCGGGATACAGCGTGAAGTTAAAAAAAAAATGAGTCTTATAGTATTAATAAATAAGTATAAGTTAAAATATACACAGAATAAATATTTTTTTTATACACAATCATTTGCTCGGATGCTCTCGTTATATTTCACGAACTTTCTAGAAATTTAACTCATGACCCTCAGCAAGTTTTGCTAATCATTAAACTGTCAGTCTTATCAAAGAAAAATGTAATTAAAAGCTAAGCTGTCATTTTTTTTCTTAATAATAATTACTAGTAAGCATCGCTATATTATGGCTAAACTATAAAAAATCTTTATAAATTATAGGCTATGCGTTATTTGGTAATATTTCGGCGTATGGATCAGCAAGTATTTGTTTATTTGTAGAATTTATTTTTTTATATATGATGCGTGATTAAGTGTAAATTACAGAAGGGTTGGATAGCAGAGAAGATTGGGGTGTTCCCGTGGCCTAGGTTTGCGGTGGCCAAATAGAAACATCGTGAGGTTTTAGTGGGTATACTGCCTCCATGTGCCAATCCACACAGGCACACATAACAAGTCCAAGTCCCATTCGGGTGGGTGTCCTTAACGGGTTTCCTCACGATAAAAAAAAGTTGCCTAGCAGATAGCCTCGGTAACCTTTAATTAAATATATTGCGATTATTTTTTTAATTCAACATTCATTGAAAGTAAATAACGTAGAGAATAGAAAAATAAAGATTTCATTAGTTTCTGTTCCATTTGTAACTTCTCTGTTTTCAAATTTGCTATCATTTGATCCCGACAAAATTTCTTCTACTCTTACCGGTGTCGAATCACCAATAACCCATTTTGATCTGAAAATACTTTCGGTCGAAGATCAACAGAAATCATTAGGGTTTAGATTCATACTTGTGTGAATGTTTACTAAGACCTGTTGCTTTGGTTCACGTTAAGATGACAAAAATAGTACTGAGCATTTATTATTTTAAGGATTTCCAAAAAAAGGGGATTGTCGATAAGGAAATTGTTTCAAATCAAAAAACGTACAGTGACGCTGGAACCGGAACTATTAGTTCTGGAACCGGAACTACTAGTATTACACTTGAAGCCTATCTAGAATATAGAATAACATCCTGTCTGGATGACGAAACACTGACATACTCAAGGATTCTTACTGTTTCTTATACATATCCATCATAATCGTCAATTCAGAGGTTTCTGTGTATATTTTTTAGTCGAGTCTTCTAGAAACTCTTTTTATAGTTTGTTAGTTGTTACGTTTCTCTATACCTTGCCTTGTAAGACTAACTTCTTATAATTTACTTGAAAGAGGCGTAAGTGTAAACAATTGACAGTGGGTATCTGTTCAAACATGGAATCCCATGGAAAAAAAACTCACCATACTTTTAAGATACAATTAAGTAGTTCTATTTAAGTATACTGCAAATGTAACAAATAACAAATTTAAAAAAATAAACAAAAGGCACGGGCAAGTGTGAGCCCGTGGATGTAATTTAATTCATATATAAAAAATCATGGAATCCGACAAATTATTTCTTACTAGTTCTTCATCTAGATCCATGTAATATTGTTTGACTGAAAGAGTCATCATCAAATATCTATTGTAACTATTCTCACAAATTTTTAAATTTATAATATAATATATAAGTATACGCCTGTCGTGGCGCAGAGGCACAAGCTTGCGACTGTAAACGTGACAGGTTGTGGGTTCTATTCCCACTTCAGGAAATGTAAAATTTAGTATTTTCATTTCTTGGGTTTGGTAACAAGGCAAAGCGCGGCGTTGAGTTCCGCCACTCAACCCGCAATGCCTCAATTCGGAGTGTCTTAACACTAGGTTCTCTGGTTCCCTCTGCCTACCCCGCTATATGCGGGATACAGCGAGAAGTTAAAGAGAAAAAGAAAGAAATATATAAGTATAGGTATCTGTTGGAAATAGTATGAATTAATTATATTTTTTTGTTTTTACCGATCGATTGATCCGATTGATTGAGGATTCTCCTTCGTGCGTTCTCCATACAACTTGTCATTGGCGAAGTGATTTGTGCTCTACTGGCACGTTCAATGCACCATAATTAAAGAAATGAACAGAAAAGCTTGATTTTTTTGGAAACATATATATTTTTTTAATATGACGTATAGACAAAAGCAATATAACGCAAAACAGAACAAAGCAAATTCAATAGAAAAAATAATATTGTTTTGTAAAAATATTTCAAACGTAATGATTTCAATTTACTTTCTGTTTTGTATATAGAGCGCATGCATCGTTATGAATATAGTTTAGTAGGACGACTGTGTTGATCTTTTTTCATCACCACACCAACTTCAATTGTATTCTTTCGTATATAATAGGACTTTATATTAAGACACTCTGTCTCTCTCTCTCCTCTTTCTGTCTCAGTTTTCCAATTTTGAGACATGATTTGATTTTTTTTTCACTTTACGCTGCATCCCGCATATAGCGGGGTAGGTAGAGGGAACCAGAGAACCTAGTGATAAGACACTCCATTCTCTTTCAACATTTCCGTTCCCCACTTTCTCCACATGATTTGATGAATGGGTAAAGTCAACGCAGTGCTTTGAAACTTGAAAATGTAAATAATTTTAATAGTATCCTTTTTTTACGAGATACCCGCCCGATTGGGGACTCGGACAGATTATGTGGGACTCCGGATTCACAGATGCAGTCCGGCAGTGTACCCACTAAAGAGTAGTTTTCGAGTTATTCGTAATAATTGTACTTTTTAGTACATTTGAAGACAATTTTTTTTTTAAATCTTAATCACTCAAGATTCAACATTTGATAAATTATTTAAACGTTGAGCCTTTAAGTTTTCATGTAATAATTGGTATTATTAGTCGTTATTAAATCGAATCGTCACAGTTTCAAGTAAAAGATCGATTTTTCAAGCTTTTTCTATTTCAAAAGGAAAAATAATTCAGGAAGACCTGCAAAGCTATAACGTTGTACCTAACGCTTCCCACCTATTAAAGTACGGACATTGCATTACTGATTTCCTACAAAGCACTACTTAGATCTGAAGAGTTTTACGTAGTATATAAAATAATTGAAATCTCCCACGTAGAATCTATTATTAATATAACTGACTTTTTAGCCAACTTTTAAAAAAGGAGGAGGGCCTAATTCGACTGTTTTTTTTTTGTGTGTTACTGCATATTTTTTACTGGGTGAACCTATTTTGATGATTCCTGTTTTTTATGATAGCTAGCAGCGGCGAGGGGTAAAAAAAAGAAACAGTTAGATTTAGGGAAGCAGGTATACTTAGGAAAGTCGGTATATTTAAGGAAGCCGGTACATAGAGGTAAGCTGGTATATATGGATGATGGTATAGGATTTAAGCTTTTTTACCATGTCACTCTCAAATTTTTCTGACGACTTTTTTTAGGCCATACTTTTATTGAGCTTGTTTTTTTGCAAACTCACTTCCAAGTTTTTTCAGTCTTGATTTTAATAATCCTAATCTATTAAATCCGCCAATGTGTCTTTTACAAAAGGTAAGCCGGTTTCGCTCACGTAGTTAATGACAGTCCATGGCATTCTAGTGTTTAGTGCATATATACATTAATTTGAAAATTTTCAATTAGCTAGATTTTCAAGTTTTTTTAACACACAATCTTGTCTGCCAAATAATTTTTTCTATTTTTTTTTTAATAAAAAGTATCCTATTTATAACTTTAAAAACAAGTAAAGTACATGTTTTTTGTTGAGTAGTTTTGATGTAAACCGTAACAAACAAACTTACATTCACATTTATAATATTAGTTAGAATAATAATCCCTCCATCTTATATAATTACACACTTTAATTAAGAAACCTCTTTATATGGTTTGTTCTTAGAAAATTATTAATATCTAATTACATAATTTCTTTCAATAATTACTCACTTCTCTTATTAAGCTAAGTATAATAATTTTAATTTAACCTTATATACTTAGTTCATAATGTTCAATATTGAATATTTTCAATCTGGTAACAAGGCAAAGCGCGGGGTTGAGTTCCGCCACTCACCACGTAATGCCTCAATTCGGCTGAAAGTGGGAAACGGAAATGAACGGAGTGTCTTAACACTATGTTCTTAGGTTCCTTCTGTCTACCGGAGATACAGCAGGAAGCTAAAAGTTCTTAATAGGTATTTCCTCGTTATTGTAAAAAAAAGTTAAGTTGAGTTTTAATTTAAACTTATTAAAATAAGAAGAAATAGGGTAAACGAAGTAGACAATGTCATATAGTCAAATAATTTAACCTTAGATGCTTAATCTGTAGAATGTGAAAATGAGGAAATAATCATACATACAAGCTAATTATTATTTTCCTATATTAGTTCATTTAAATTACAATTATTATATAATTTAAATATTTTCGTCGTCGATAAGACAAAGCGCGGCGTTCAGTTCCGCCACTCATTACGCAATATCTTAAAGTGTTTAACTTAGGAGGAGGTTCTCAATTCGAGAGTATTTTTTATATGTGTTAGAGCATAACTTTTTAATGAGTGAACCAATTTTGGTGAACCTTTTTTTAAATGATAGCTAGTGATCCTGATTTTTAGCTTTAGATCTGAAGTAGTTAGTGAGTAGTTTTTGAGTTATTCGTAATAATTGTCCTTTTTAATGCATTTTATTTGGAGTCAGTTTTCTTTAAGCATATCGTGAAAAATATTTTCTCATTTCACTTGGGCCAAGTGCCATTTCATTTTCACGACAGCGACACGCAGCCTTTCCATTTCCCTCTGCCAGTCGCTGTTCAGTACTCGCTTTGAGAGGTCGTCCTAACTTTAATTGAAGTTTGCAAAAATAAATTTATCTAAAAATGGACATTACAATTACTAGGCATTTCAGCTTGGATGAAGTGAGTAATAGCTTTTTTAACTAATACTACTTTTTCATACTATTATTGTGGTCTTTTTCTCTTATTTTTTATGAACATTATTTTAAAACATGTACTTATAATAATTATTGTTATCCAGCATATTTATTTTATAGGCATTTTTCAATATTTTGCCGAAATATATTTAATTTCACGTTCACCTTTTGTTTAAAGATAAATTAAATAAAAAATATATTTTTACAAGTTCCATAATCATGAACTTCTTAAGAATCTAAATTAATATATTCCATTATATTTGTTTTTTTTTCAAGAAAAAAAAGATTCTAGCGTAAATATGATAATGCTGAACAAAAATCTGTAATATTTAAAAGTATTGTACGCTTCCAAAAAAAGAAAGATGTTGTCAATTCGACTGTATTTTTTGTTTGGACTGGGTGAACCAATTTTGATCATCCTTTTTTGTATTATAGCTAGTGTTTCTAATGTGGTTTAAATTTAGTTGACTAACAATTGGTTTTTGAGCTATCCGTAATAATTTCACTTTTTAATGCACTTTATTTGAAAATATAATTGTCACTTAATAATGAACAGCAATTTTACAACTCCACTTAAAAGCATTTCATATTATAATACTTGCGATACAAAATTAAAGCCTTTTCATATAATTTTAATATGGACGTACGTAATAGCTTTGCGGAGCGGTCAAACGACGTTCCGACATCCAATTACTGCTACAATAGTTGCTGAATATTTCGTTTGACACTTTCCATTGAAAAATTGTTTTCCCACGTATGAATATGAGGAGATTTAGAATTTCGTTTTATTTCTGTTTCCTTTATTTTTATTTCATTCACTTTTCAAGTTAGTAATAGGAAGACTTTTGCTGTATGACTATATTGATAAATTGGTATTTCATAGCATTTAAGTTGCCAACGTCTGTAGCGTGACAGGTTGTGGGTTCAATCCCCACTCCATGAAATTGAATTGTTCATTTTCTGGGTTTGGTAACAAGGCAAAGTGCGGCGTTGAGTTCTTTTTTTGTCAAAATCTCAAATATTATAATTAAGTTATATACATACATACATAGCTTCACGCTGTATCCCGCATATAGTAAGGTAGGCAGAGGGAACCTAGTGTTATGACACTTGTTCCCCACTTTCCGCCGAATTGAGGCATTGCGTGCTGAGTGGCGAAACTCAACGCCGCGCTTTTGTCTTGTTATCAAAGCCAGGAAATAAAAAAAATCATTTCAAGGAATGACAATCGAACCCACAACTTGTCGCGTTTACAGTCCCACGCTTGTGCCTCTGCGCCACGACAGGCGTTTCATATATTTAAGTAAAAATGTAATTCAAAAAATATTACCGCTAATATTTTAATCAACGCTAAAATAAAGGAACAAAACAAAGACATAACGCTTCGATATTCTTAAAAAGCTTTAATCGTAATACAAAAAAATATGGATATTGAAATAATTACTTATAGAGTGGGTATACTTGTATACCATGTACTTGGTTTACTTTTTTTTGCTTCACGCTGTATTCCGCATATAGCAGGGTAGACAGAGGGAACCTGAGAACCTAGTGTTAAGACACTACGTTTCCCACTTTCCGCTGAATTGAGGCATTGCGGTAACAAAAGCAAGAGATGAGTAAGGGACGCCACGTTGGCGCAACGTCAAGAGACCGTGACCGCGCAACGTCTCAAATTGTGTTAATTTTTTCGTGCGATGTGTTATAATCTTTTTTTAGCTTCTCATTGTATCCCGCACAAAGCAGGAAAGACAGAGGGAACCAGAGAACCTAGTGTTAAGACACTCCGTTCTCATTTAACATTTTCGTTCCCACTTTCCGCCGAATTTGAGGCATTTTGTCAACAAAACAGAGAGCTTTGTCACCGAATTCTATGTCAACATGAAAACAAAAAATTAGGAAACTCATTTTTCTTTCAGTCAGACTTATGAGCTAGCGCAAATATTGCCATTAATTAACTATCATGCGGTCGCCTCTACGTGGCATAATACCACGGAAAATGGAGTGTTTAAACTATTCTCACATACGTAAATCGTAACCACTTTTCGTAGCCACGTTAGCGTAGCCAGTGTCTATGAGAGGATTTCTCGAAATTTCTACGAAAACGGTATTTTTGGTCTTGTAGTGACTGTTATTATTGAAATTAATATAGCTATATATATATATATATATATATATATATATATATAATATACATATTCTTGGAAACGAAAATCAAAACGCTTCTTTATACTTTACTTTATCAAATAATTGATTAAAATTGTATAAATCTGATATAAACATTTTCTATAAATTCATAGTATTTATAAGTTGACATTGTTGGTATTTAACAAGTAGCACAAAGCCTGATTTAGCCAATGTCTTAGAATATAACTATTGGTTCTGACTAGAATAGCGAAAGCAAAGGCCAAAATTATATATCCTCAATTCTTTAAATAAAGTTATGCTTCATCGGCAATATAATAGATCATGAAAGATATAAATGATAGTATTTTTTTTAAATATTGTTCAACTCGGAATTTTCAACAGAGAATGGACTATCAAATACTACAGTCACAGCATACTTCCTTTTCTTGATCTACTGTGTACAACTTACCGACGGGTCCTGCGTACATTAGTATAAGTGCAATGCACATCTTTACAAGAGAACCATTTAAAGGTTTCCAATTTTCTTAAATAATTCATTTACTTTGAATAATGACAAAACTACAACCTTAGTAACTATTACATACCCTTCTTCTAAACTTGTGCTTTTTCACTTGTATCAGCGCACATAGTAGCCATAGATGCATTCCAAAGGCAATTCTACTTTGTTCATAAAAGAAAATGTCAAAAACCCCTTTGTTCTAGTCGTCAATGCGAAGCGGAGCGCTAGTGGCAATGGAGGCGGAGCCTGACCTCAGCACGTTCGAAAATAAATCAGGACTTGCTGAAGACATGAAGTTCCTTGCGTCCATGCCGGAACTTTGCGATGTGACTTTCTTAGTGGGAGATACTAGAGAACCAGTGTGCGCTGTCAAAGCTGTGTTGGCAGCTAGAAGCAGGTATGTTGAGTTTGGCACTTTTATGTATCTATCAAGAGATATAAATAGCTTATACGGTTAAACCTTATCAGGTTCATCTACCGTTCCAAATGTAGGTAGATATAAAGTAAGTTGTTAATACATTATTTTTTCCACTTTCTACCCGCTTTAGAGCGGGTTGTGTGGGTCGGCGAGTTTTTGATGACAGCAATCAACGCCAAAAGTAGGAAAACCAGGAAAATTAAAACAACTTTTTAAAATATGAATATTCCTTTGAATGGAAATGAAACTTTTAATTCAGTTCTTTCCTTTGAACTAAGCTTACTTTAAGATGTAAGCTTATATTGTCGTTTCAAGCAAAATATATTTTTTAACATCTGAAGAAATGAAAGCATCTGAGATTAGTTCTCTCATACAATAGTAATGCTACCATTTTCCATATACCAAATACTGTTGCTATAAAACCAAAATAAATATTTCATTTTTCTTTTCTAGTATATCTTAATTAGTATAATTATGCGCTACCTTAAGTTTCATTTAATAGGAAATTCTATGTAGCAACAATTTTTTTGATAAAGTAGCTTCATATTCGCCTGTCATACCGCAGAGGCACAAGCGCGCGACTGTAAACGCGACAGGTTGTTGGTTCGATTCCCACTTTAGGAAATGGAATTTTTCATTACCTGGGTTGCTGGGTTGGGTAACAAGGCAAAGCGCGGCGTTGAGTTCCGCCACACAGCCGAATTGAGGCATTGCGTCTCAATTCGGTGGAAAGCGGGGAACGGAGTGTCTTAACACTAAGTTCCCTCTGTCCATCCTGCCATAGGCGGGATTCAGCATAAAGCTATGCTATGTGTAGCTTTATATATATTTATACATAACAGTCATACAATTTTTACCTCGACCTACATTTTATAATACTTTAAACGTCGCATACGACAGAGTAGGTAACTGGATTAAAATATTTTTCGCATCTAGAAAAGCTAGTAATTCGCCCACGCCTCAAGAGTAAAGAGTTCACAAATACCTAGGACATTCGAGCGCCTTTTACTTGAGTGTTTAAAGGTTAAACATTTTAAGATATGTTCAGCGTCTTTCTTTGAAGGTTGATTTATATTTGCTTTACTTTGTACTTGCTATATGTGTGAATATATAGTAGATATATAGTATAATTTAGGTTTTCATTTCTCAGTTCACATGGTTAACTACATATAATTATATGTACTAGTGTCCCCGTTGACGCGTTAACAACGCGTTATCTTCAGTAATGTATATGTCACTTTATATAAACATGGATGTCAAATCATGGTAGTGTGTGTAACATTTATTTTATTAATTTAATATACGTTTGATGCATTATTTAAAAAAAAATATATTAGCAGTCTGCACTCCGTCTCTACATAAACTATTAGTATGCCAAATTTCATGCTCCTCCGTCCGCGTAATTTTCGTAAAAAATTATCCAAGGTTTTTGCTTCACGTATTTATATATATATATATATATATATATATGTATATGTCAAATTGATCTCTTCTGGTATTAATATTTAAAAATCGAATTTATTAATGTTTCAGAAAGCTTGTGACAATTAAGACAATTGCTGCGATAAAGCATTGTTCAACTCTTCCATCAAATAAATTAGTTCATTTTGCATTCTGACTTTAAGAAATTAGATAGCACGTTTTTAATATATTTTCAGATTTGACCTTTAACTTATTATAAATTGAAACTTATCATTTTTTAGGAAAATACTTCATCTTGTACGAAAAAAATAGATACATAGATAGATAAACTCTTTATTGCATATGTACACGTAATAATAAATTTTACAAAGATATAAAAAAATCACATGTAAGAAAATAGTTCTTCGCAAAGAGATAGTATACAAAGGTGACCTTATCACTATAAGTGATAATATAAATATTTTCAGGTTTGACCTTTTGCCTTATATATGAATTCTATTATAAGTCGAGATTTTTCAGAGTTTTTCAAAAAATGCTTTACCAAGCACCAAGTCCTCAACGTAAGAAGGAACCGGCTCCAAGAGAGAACAAATTAAGACTATTTCTGAAGAGATCATCTGAACCTCTATTAAACCTTCAAAATGCCGCCCAACAGGTAAAGATAACAATCATATAAATTCATTCATATACATGTTAACATAAATTAGTATGTCCAACTATACCAAAAGCATTCGTCTACAAAATTGGTTATACACCCGATACCCGATCATTATGTTATAAATTACGCGTCATTGATTTATACGGACACATGAATTTGAGACGGATATATATTTCCTAGCTTGCCAATAATATATAAGCGATGGAATGTAGGGTTCAAAATGCTAGTTATGTCTATTGCAAAAAATTGAGAATTTAATTCGGAAAAAATATATTCACAACTTGTTTAAATCTTCGTATATTGATACAATAAAATCTTTTGCTCCCAAATGCTTCTTCAGTAACGTTGATTCGATTCTTTTGTAACGATTTAATAAATTTGTTCTTGTTTTTCTCTGGTTTCTGTATATCGAGGTCTCTTGCTTTATCTCATTCTGTAAGAGATTTAAGATTTTAACGAATTCTATTTTTATCATGTGCAATGCAGAGATCAACTTTCGCGCAGCAATTGGCTCCAATTCAAGAGGTAAATCAAAATTGACGGTGTCGTAGGAGAAGTTTTAACATCTGTTAATACTAATTTGTACATTTCACACACTAGCGTAGCACATATTGATAACAATCTATTTGAACTATTGTATATTGTTCTTTGAATAAATTATTTTTGAGGCTGCATGTTTATTGTGATTTTTTTTCTAAACCTTGTGTAAGACAAGACAGGTTATATCATAATTACTTATTTTAAATGTAATTTTTTTATAGATCAATTTAAATTTTAAATGTTCAGTAATATTTTTTATATTTGGCACTTGTAGCATGTAATTAAATTTTGGAGCTTATATTTATAAGTCCAGCACAATATTCATCATACTATTGATACTTACACGCTTCATGAATACTTCGACTTGCTGTGGAAACAATACCAAATTGTCATATTTATTGTTTTCTCTTGTTTTATACAGAGATTTTATAATTTTTTGATTTCAGCTTTTTCATTGTATTATATTTTTTTAAAATAAATATGTACCTATATTTCTCGTACTATGCTTTTTTGTACACGTTACTTATTTTCATACAACACACTTGTTAACCTTACTATACATTTTTTCAATAGTTTTGTAAAAAACTGTGTATTTTGGGTATTTTTACGTATATTTTTATCTATTATGACATCTATCTTCATCATTTTCAATGAAAAACTTATAATTTCAACGTTTGTTATAACAGCCTTCTTCTCAGCAACATCAGACGCTTATCATCGAAGAGTTTGAACCCGATGTATTTCGTCAGCTGATTGAGTACATACACACTGGATGTGTGACTCTACAACCAAGAACTTTGCTTGGTAAGTAATTTATTAGATGCAATTATTATTTTTCCTACTTCCGATTGTCAAGATAAAAGTAAGTATTACTGTGTAAATACAGTATTTTGTATATACAGTATTTTTTTTATGTCAGATTAGTTTTCTATTGAAACTGTATTGAATAACAGGATAAAAACTATCCTATATGTACTTCAAGAATAAGCAATTGCTAAAATTAATTCATATCTATGCGGTAGTTTTTGATTTATGAGTTTTGGATTGACGCACAAATATACAGATAGACAGA
>JAKGSA010001131.1:0-27998 GCA_033558755.1 Philaethria dido | reverse complement strand
CAAGGCAAAGCGCGGCGTTGAGTTCCGCCACTCAACACGCATTGCCTCAATTCGGCGGAAAGTGGGGAAAGAAATTGTTGAAAGAGAATGGAGTGTCTTAACACTAGGTTCTCTGGTTCCCTCTGCCTACCCTGCTATATGCGGGTTACAGGGTTAAGTTAAAAAAAAATAATAATAATATTACTTTACGCTTTGTCCGTACCCAGAGAGACCGGAGCGCCAAACACTACGGTCCTGGCCTACCTCTTTCGCGTCGTCCACAGTCATTAACCTCTTCATACGTGCCTTATAACCTTTAACCCATATCCTCAGTCTGTTAAGCAAAGCAAACTTTTGAGCTTAATGATTCAAAATAATCTCTCAAAGAATATAGTTATTCATTATTTTTTTTATTTTATATTCTCTGTCTATAATAAATTGAAATTAACAACTATAGTAATATTTATTTTAAGGAAATTATATTATTTATTATTAACAGGCTGCTTTGATGTGGAGCAAGAAATATTGCGATACGAATCCAAACATGTCGCTGAAAGATGTGATTGGCAACTTCTTGGAATATATTCAGTTTCACAAAATTCCTGCCAACGTATTGATGAGGGAAGTACATCCACTGGGATTAGTGCCATATTCTATTATCATGAATGCATTAGCTTATCAGGTTCGTAACGCTTAATTGCTTATTATGATTTAATGATCGAGTAATTACTATCAAAATTAGGTTTTGGGAGTTGATGTTACTTACCTATTTATATACATATATTGTTTAACTTTCGTGTATCCGTCATGGTCTATATATGTATGTGTTTTAAAAAAAACCAAAATCTGTACTATATGGTATAGTCTAATCTATTTATCAGTCTAGTCAACGCACGGGCCATTGTCCTGCGAGAGTCTGAACAATGCCTCATATTTTCACAAGCAATTTATTTAATATTGTATTTTATCAACAGCTATATGTTATGATGACTACGAAATTATTGAAAATTTGTAAAACAATATCAATATATGAAATTAAGATTCACATGTAAATCCTATAGAGAGGAGTGCTGAAAACACTATTGTTGCAGGCAGACCCGGCCAGCGTAGATCCAGGGAAGCTCTCTCCGGCGCGAATCCGGCGCGCTGGCCGCTCCATGTCCGTTCAATCCTCGCTTGACCCCTATGGCTCCAACACCACCCTCTCCTCGACCGGATCGAGCGATGGTCCATCATCAGACTCTCGGCACAACTAACGCGAGGGGAACATCCCCCGTCCCGCGCCTGATCCCGTCCCCGGACCTTCCACTGCACCTACCGCACCCATACCGGATAAGCCTCCTGAAAAACTCGGTCTCTTCTCTTCTATAAAGCGCGCTGCTAGTAAGAAATTCGGTGACCGACGTTCTCCAACACCTAAAACACGAGAACCTCGGTCAAAATCGGATTCTATAAAACATGCAGCTCTAACGAGACAGGTTTCTGAGACGGTGGCAGCGTCTGGAGACCCAACTTTTGAACGCTGTAGACCTAGAAAACGTGATAGCGAAACTGAATTTCCAGTGAGAAAATCTGCATCTGAGATATCAGAAAGTTTTCCTTTCGTTCGTAGAGCGTTAGCAGAAATTGAAAATGGTCTAAATTATTTTAGGAGATCTATAACTTCGGATAATACTGAACCTAAAGTAGTTATACAAAGACCTGAGCCAGTTGTCGTAGTAGCAGCTGCTGAAGATGATCCACCTGAAACATCTCCGCCGCCAATGAGTTTAAAAGAGCGGCGAGGCTCTCGTGGCTCACCTTGTGCTAATCTGCCGCCATTAATGATACCAACAGTAACACCAGAACCGTCTCCTGGACATTTATCTCCAAGTAGAATTTCACCGCAACGACCAAAGGAGCCGTCTTCAGCACCTGTAATAGGAAACCCACCAAAACGAACTCGAACGCGTTCTGAAATGCCACCAGATCCACCTCCACGGTCTCCAGAAACCCCTCGTCCTGCTTCAGTGTCTCCAAAGCACACTTTTGCTTTTAAAATTGTTTTGAAAAAAGTGGAAAGCACTCCAAACACTTCCTTTGATAGACCGGATCAATGAGAGTACCTCCTCTAAGCGCGGCCGCTGTCCGGTGATGGAGTACTCGAGGTAAATTCGCGCTTCTCTCCATATTCTAGAAAAAGCTAGCTTAGTTTAGTTAGGCATGATGATATCATGAACAAAATGTTTATGACGCTAGGCTGCTATAAACAACTTTCTAATCTTATGAAACTTAAGGGCAGGTCCTTTTCAAATTAAAATGTATTGTTGATATGATAAAATGTACTTATTAATGTTTATGTTTTTCTTAAATATTTTAAATATACTAATGACATTCATAATATAGAACGTCGTGTTTAATTAGTAAACGATAATTTAATTGTTTTAAGAGAATATTACGGAGAGTAGATGCCGAATATTTGGTATACATAAGATAAGTAAAGTGGTTCTTTAATCTTGAATATTTGATAATAAATAAACCATAGTGTTCATATAAGATGAGGAAGATAAACAAATATCGACAGATTTCATAATGATCCAATCGATGTAATGGTTGGGAAAATCTACTACGATTTTTTCTCAATGCATCTGCTCTCCTAATATAATCTTATTAAATTGTGAATGACATTAAGTACACATACATTTTAGTGTGGTAATTTATAAAGTTGATGTTGTTACAAATTTAGGAATAAGTGATGTTTACCAATCTATCGAATACAACATATTGTATGATAGTGGATTATTTGATATTGAATGTGCCTGTTTCACAGATCTCTTCTAATCCCTCACGAAGACTTGTCCTAACATTAGTTCTTTCTAGTCATAATGTAATTTTATACCATTGATTGGTCGTATTAAGTGTATTTTTGATGTTATACAAGTGTCTGATGTTAAAGTATTTTTTATAAGCTGTATATAAAAAACAAAGTGTTGGGAGAGTATGCTTCACATATGTATTTTTACAATTCTTCAATATCGTTCATAATATATCAAGATGATTATTATGATGTTATTTGTTTTACTAAATATTTCAAATGTTCATTCAATGTTATTCATATAACCCAAAATGCTATTCTTGTATTATACCACTTTTTGGAGATTATATCTGTATTTTTACAGAGGCACCTAATAAGTGTTTTTCCTTCTCTAGTAGTTGCTTGTTCGTCATTTCGATATTCATGCAAGTAATCGATACACACAGTATTGTTTTGTTGATTTCAGTTGTAACTGAAGTTAAAAGATCTGCTAAGATAATTAATTTATTCCTCAATTTATTTTCCTGCAGCTATCAGAATTCTCATATAAAACATTAACGTCCTGTAACAAGAGAGACATAGAACAATACAATATGACTTTCATCTGCGAAATTTGTCTTCAATAAGCTAAATTTATAACATTACTCAAATACTGTAAATTATTTGTTACTTTTTCTATACTTTTGGAATTAAAATTTTGTTCCATCGCTAAGTTAAAATTTTCAATGTCCTTAGTTTTTAAGAAATCAATATATTGTCCATATTAACCAATTTTTATATAAGTCTGCAAAATTTCACTATTATTATTAAATCTAAGCATAATTTATTATAATATTAAGAATTTTGATAATTTTTGCGCAATGTTGTTTAAAGTTATGCAAGTCCATAAAACGAAATAGCCCAAAACTTTTTTCATACACGGATTTGTAGATGTTATAGATGTTAATGCATGTGTTGGTGTCTTGACTGGATATTCTAAAGTAATTGTATGGATTATTGTTTTTTTTTCTAACTATATTGTAAATAAAGCATTGGAAAAGAAAATATTTTATTTTTTTAGTGTAAATATTATAATTATATAAGTAAACAACCTATTTATGATAATGTGGCTGACTGAGACGTGACTGCATAGTTCAGAATCTAATTCCACATTTAAAAAGATCAATGCCTCAATCTGGCGGAAAGTTGGGAATAAATTTGTTGAAAGAGAACGAAGTGTCTTAACACTAGTTTCTCAGGTTCCCTCTGCCTACCCTGCTATATGCTGGATACAGTACCTTTGAAGTAAGTGGTAAAAGTAATAAATTCTATACAGGTATTTCAGTATATCATGGATATCACTGTTATATATATCTCGCTTCTACTTTTACTAGGCACAAATAAACATTAAACCTACTTCTGGTGAATTCATTAGCAAATTTGAAGTACTCGTTTACTTGAAAATTATTAAATAAAATATTTTCATATAGACGTAATTTTATCTAATAAATACTTAAATTGAATATACCATGTAATTAACATTTTAACACAAATAGAAAACGGAATTTAAATAAAATACACTAGAAAGTTAAATTATTACGAATAACTCAAAAACTGCTCAACAGATCTTAACTAAATTTTAATGGGACCACACCAGTTACACTAGCTATCATATAAAAAAAATCATTAAAGTATAGGTCACCCAGTAAAATGTTAGACGGTAATACACAAAAAAATCCAGATGAATTGAGAACCTTTTCTTTTTTTTATATTCGGTTAAAAATAACAACAACAAACTTTAAAAGGCTCTTAATAAATTATTTTATGAAGGTTGTCATAAAATGCATTATGGCATATATTGCCGTGGTACCATCATTCAAAATTCATAAAACTATAAATCAATAAGGTTACAGCGATATTACACTGTTTTCCACTCTACGGTTGATGCAATTTTATGTATATTTTCCTGTGTAAAAGGAACAGGGTACATTGAATATTTAATTTTTAGCTAGCTATATCCTGCGACTACGTTTGCCTTGAATAGAATACGTAATATCTCATTTTTTACCGTTTTCGTGAAAATCGAGAATCCTCTCTTAATGCTCCCCTATACTTCCCAAGGTATAAGGGTTTCATGATAATTATTAGTTTTCTCTGTCCAATAGTTTTGTCTGCTTGTTGTTTGTAATTTGTTCAGTAACGTTAGAATTTCATATATATAGATATTTAAAGTAGAGAAGGGGAAGCTGGGATTTTGTGTCCAATTATTATTCAAGTGCGTCAGAAAATCATATTGGCAGAAATCTCTGAAAGAAATTATGTTTTCACTAAAAGTTACTAAATACGGCGTTGAGTTCCACCACTTACATGGTGGATATTTCTTATGTACGGACAAAGCGGTTTGAGTCTACATTCTTTATTCGTACAGCGAAACTATGGAACTCATTGCCGGCTA
This sequence comes from Philaethria dido, assembly GCA_033558755.1. Lineage (NCBI taxonomy): Eukaryota > Metazoa > Arthropoda > Insecta > Lepidoptera > Nymphalidae > Philaethria > Philaethria dido. Next base: position 22,791 of record JAKGSA010001131.1, on the reverse strand, counting down.
CTGTTTTTCCTAAGTCATACAATTTGGGGGTCTTTAAATCAAGAGTCAATAGGTTCTTTCTAGGCAAATGTGAGCGTATTAGTCAAACGACTAATACGCTAGACTTGATAGGCTAATCAATCTTAAAAAAAAAAGAAAAGAACTTAACAGGCAACAAAGTGTCTTGACACTACTTATCTCTGACTATGCGGGATACGGCGTGAAGCTATGTATGTATAAATACATATGAGCGTATATGTAGTTTGCACTTAGTCGATCGTTGTAAAGCACATGCTATTGAGTGCTCGCTAAAGTGCTAAAATGCGATCCATTACAGAGACAGTGTTTGGGCAATATCTTTTTACTCCATTCTCTTCATATATACATTTAGTAACATTTATATGATATGTAATTTTGTCTACAAATTTTAAACTATTATTATTGAAGTATTCATTGAACTTTAGATCAAAGTTATTATAATTAGAACAATCCAATCATTTTTTTTTAACTTCACGCTCTATCCCGCATATAGCGGGGTAGGCAGAGGGAACCAGAGAACCTAGTGTAAAGACACTCCATTCTCTTTCAACATTTGCGTTCCCCACTTTCCGCCAAATTCAGTCTTTGCGTGTTGAGTGAATCCAAACATCAACCAATTATAAATAAACCACCGAATTAATGTGTTTAGGAAAAAAAATCACCTCTTACGAATATTTAGAGAAAATGTAGCATTTAGAGTTAATATTTTTTAATAATTAATTAAATTTATAAAATAATGAAATAAATAAAACATATTATTGTGTAAAATAATTTATTTTATGTGTCGAACACCTTCGTATAGAGTGACATATCATACCTTTAGATTTATAGTGACCTGTTTAAAAAATATAATTTTTTGGGAAACATCAATATAGATTTGTACATTTAAGTTTTTTGAAAAGATACACCTGTCGTGGTGCAGAGGCACAAGCGTGCGACTGTAAACGCGACAGGCTGTCGGTTCGATTCCCACTCCAGGAATTATAAAATTTAGTATTTTTATTTCTTGTTTTGGGTTTGGTAACAAGGCAAGCGCGGCGTTGAGTTTCGCCACTCAACACGCAATGCCTCAATTCGTTGGAAAGTGGGGAACGGAATTGTTGAAAGAGAATGCAGTGTCTTAACACTAGGTTCTCTGGTTCCCTCTGCCTACCCTGCTATATGCGGGTTACAGCGTGAAGTTAAAAAAAAAAGAAAAGATATGATTTTTCAAAACTATATTTTAATTTATATTCTTGTTTTAAATAAAGTCGATAAAGATCGTTGTTTTAAGTCGTTTCGTGGTAAAAATAAAAATCATGATTTTTGATTAGGTCCCTATAATTCTAACGGTGCGATATTTAAATTGTACATACATGTCACTAGGGTAATTCTTATTTTACACTTCACTGGGTCATAGACCCAGTAATAATTTTTTTTTTAATTTTTCGCTGTATCCTGCATATAGCAGATAGCAGGTAGGCAGAGGGAACCCGAGAACCTAGTGTTCAGACACTCCGCTTTCTTACAACAATTCCGTTCCCCACTTTCCGCCGAATTGAGGCATTGCGTGCGGAGTGGCGAAACTCAACGCCGCGCTTTGCCTTGTTACCAATCCCAGAAAATGAAAATATTAAGATTTCCTGGAGTAAGAATTGAACCCACAACCTGTCGCGTTTACAGTTGCTCGCTTGTACCTCTGCGCCACGACAGGCGTTAATAAATTTATCTGAACTAAAATGGAACCACAACAAAATCAAACATATCAAAAAAGAATCACCAAAGTGGTCTATCCAGTAAAAAGTTATGCGTTAATACATATAAAAAAATACATATCGAATTGAGAACTTCCTTCTTTTTTGAAACCGGTTAAAAATTAAAGTTAAGAGGGGAAATAACAATATATTTACTGCAGCAATCTTTCCCTGCCTAGTCTATTTATCTTTTTTAAAATTGGATCTGACGGTATTAAGGCGGTATTAGTTATTACTAGTAAATGCGTTAATAACGCATTGCGTAGTGACGTATATGTCACTTCATATAAACATGTCATAACATGATTATTTTATCAATTTTATATATTTTTATGCATTGTTTCTTTTAAATATTATTTTTAATCATTTTGCACTCCTTCGCTATATAAACTATAAGTGTGTCGAGTTTCATGCTCGTAATTTTCGTAAAAAGGGATCCAAAGTTTTTCCTTCACGTCACGTATTTATATATAGATAAAAGTTATACCTTTATTAAATACACAAGAAATTCAATTTGTTATTAGCTACATCTCTTAATGGAATAACGTTGTAAATATTAGAAACTTTTAATTATTCTGAACTTTGAACAAAATAACACTGTATTTGGATATTCTACAGCGGAGCTTTATCATAATACATTTTAGGATAATACTAATATTGATTATAAAACTAATATATATTTAATTAAAGAAATATATAATTTTTACTATGAAAAACGTAGTCGGTCGTGGCGCAGAGGCACAAGCGTGCGACTGTAAGCGCGACAGGTTGTGGGCTCGATTCCCGCTCCAGGAAATGGAATTTTTCGTTTCCTGGGTATGGTAACAAGGCAAAGTACGACGTTGAGTTCCGCCACTCAGCACGCAATGCCTCAATTCCGCGGAAAGTGGGGAACGGAATGTCTTAACACTAGGTTCCCTCTGCCTACCCTGCTATATGCGGGATACAGCGTGAAGCTATGTATGTACTCGTACGTATGAAAATAGTAAAAAAATGTATTCTACAAACGCTTGTCTATTTTAACCGACCTCAGAAAAATAAGGAAATTCTCAATTCAACTGTATTTTTTTTATGTGCACCATTAATTTTTTATTGGGCGTACCAATTTTGAGTGTTATTTTTTTATTTGATAGCTAGTGCTCCTGATATGGTTCCATTTAAATTTAGCTAAGACATGATAAACAGTTTTTGAGTTATTCGTAATAATGCTGCTTTTTAGTGCAAAATATTAATGATCTTTTTTATTATTCAAATGTCACACTAACCTCGAGTTTCTAGCAATAAATAATCACAGTAGAAATCGAACCTACACCCACACTTAAAAAATATCAACATCAAGAATATTAAACACAAGCACGCAATAAAATGTTCTGTTAGTCCTAAGCTATATAAACGATAAAGTTAAAAGGGCTTTTCTCAGCCATTTCTTTAAGGAGGTCACGCTAGGTAAGACAAATGGTTCTATAATATATGTCCTAGATAACGCTAAATATATAGTACATAATACTTGTATGTAGTTTTAACCGACTTAAAAAAAGACAGTTATCAATTTGTTTTTTTTTTACCTACCTACCTAACTTCAAGCTTTATCCCTAGTGGGGTAGTCAGAGCGCTAAACGCTATGGTCCCTGTATACCTCTTTCGCATCGTCCAGTCATTAACGTCTTCATACATGCCCTCCGGGTGATCCTCATGGTTTTTACGTGACCTTCCTCCAGTATCATTGATACTGTGTTCTCGAAGGTCAACCGAAGTCTCCCTCTACATCTCTTGCAGCTTTTTTTATTTTTTTTAATTTGTGTTATTGCGTAGCTTTTTAGTGAGTGAAACAATTTTGATGATCCTTTTTTATATGATAGCTAGTGATTGTGATATGGTTTGATTTATGTTTATTTAAGATCTGATTTGTAGTTTTTGAGCTATTCGTAATAAATATTTATTCAGTTTTCTTTTTTTATGTATATGATAAGTATATAATAGTATAAGTAATTTTATGCAAAGCCGGGGTAGGCCACTAGTATTGTAATAAAAACATCAAACACGTTAAACAAACTATCATCATTATCGTGACAGTTTTTTTAGGTGTGAATAAAATATTTTCATTTCGAAGCGTACAAGTTCATCCCTCTTGGGATATATGGTAGAGTGAAATCATATATTATCTATCACGTTACAAAAAAGCGCTACGTAGTCTATTTGTTTGAAAAATATGTACGATTTAACGTATGTAATAAAATAAAATATTGTATCTGGTAAAATATGTGATTTTTAGGGTTAGGCTATTTAATATCCTATTTCAAAAAAAATTGGAGGTTTTCAATTTCAATGTACGGATGAACCAATTTTGATGATGTTTTTTGTATAACTAGAGTTCCCGTTGACGCGTTAACAACGCGTTGTCTATGAATGTATATGTCACTTTATATAAACATGGATGTCAAGCCATGGTAGTGTGTTATCTAACACATTTTTTATGCATTATTTTAAAAAAGATACTATCATTGTGCACTCCTTGGCTATATAAACTTTAGGAGTACCAAGTTTCATTTTGCTCCGTTCACTTTATTTTCGTAAAAAGAAATCCAAAATTTTTCCTCCACGTATTAATTTCTAAAAAACTAGTGCTTCTTATGTGATTCAATTAGTTCAAATCGTCTTTAAATTTAGCTCAGACCTGACATATAGTTATTGAGGTATTCGTAATAATGTTATTGTATAGGGCATTTATTTTACGTCAATTTTTTTTTCGTTGTTAAAATTTCAACAATAGAAATCAGAATTTTTTCAATTGTCATTTATTAGTAGTAACACTTTGGCTTTTCGTTGAACAAAATTTAACATAATTATACATAGATGATATATCTATCGTACATCATGAATTAGTGCTAACTAGTGAACGAAGTTTTTATGAATCATTCAACATTTGTTACCAAAATATTTGATTGATATGAATTACGTAAATATATAAGATTTTTTTTTCTAAAACTACCATCTTATTTATTAAATACAGTATATACTACGTCAGTACATTACAACACACCTTTTGAACAATTATTTTGAAAGCAAATATTGACATCTGCGCAATTATTCTTTTGTTTTCCTCAAACGATGTTCCCAAAATCCGCACGGAAAGCAAATATTGGAGGACAGATAAAAATATCAATAAATTATACAGAAATGGCACCTAATGAAACTTATAATTATGATTTTCATTTAAAAATAAAACCGACTTCAACTAAAGAGCGCCATAAAGTACATTTATCCGAATAACTCAAAAACTTGTAGGATCAAATCAAAAATCTAATCAAATAAAAATATTCTTTATTCAAGTAGGCTACATACAAGTACTATATATATACAAGCACTTTCGAATCGTCAATTTACAAAGGTGTCAGTCGTGTCAGTCCTAACGGAAGCTACCACCGGCTCGGAAGGCAGTTCTGCTGAGAAGAGCCGGCAAGAAACTCAACAGTTGCTTTTTTCAAATAAATTTTTTACAATAAATATACAACTATGATGAGCCTCCCGGTGAGCGTCAACAGCATTAATTCCACACATTGATATCATTATAGTATTCTTGGACAGAATAATACACTTTTATACTTTGATCTTTGATCTTAACTAAATTTAAATGGGACCTTATCAGAAGTACTAGCTAGTATGTAAAAAACAGAATCATCAAAATTAATTTACCCAGTAACAACTACAAAGTTAATTACGAATAACTCAAAAACTACTTATCAGATCTTAGCTCAATTTAAATGAGAAGCATTAGATATGATATAAAAATAGAATCATCAACATTCATTTACTCACTAAAAACTTATGTTGAAGCACACACAAAAAATACAGTGCTTCTAATAACTTTCTCAATACTTGAAGCCAGTTAATTATACAGTTAATAAAATAATGGCACTACAATATCAATCAAATTCTATCATATCACTTTGCCAATACGATTTTACTATCGTCACACGCGTGAAATATAGTTTTGTGGAACGTGACGGTTTATTTCTTCATATAAAACCGTTTTACGCACTCGCTATCGAGTGTCGATCTTGGCGATAAATGAAATCGTTCATTCAAATACTTGTTTATAGGGAAAATTATTATTTGCGCCGTATGGGGCTGCAGTAAAAGTTATAGCTTCTATGATTTGATTAAATCTCTTCATTTTTATGGAGACAGTAGGAGCAATAAAAATTTTATTAGATTCCAGCGTAATTTGCTTTGAATATAAGTATATTTTTTTTCATTCTTTTGTTTTAGCTTCACGCTGTATCCCGCACATAGCCTTTAACCTTTAACCTTTTCTTTCCCCGCTTTCGAGGTATCGATGCGGTGGAAAGCGGAAGAAACGCGGAGAAAACGCTGTCGGAACTCAACACTGCTTTTTGCCTTGTAACCAGAGCAAAGAAATGAAAATACTATTTAATATTTTCATTTCCTGGAGTAAGAATCGAACCTACAAACTGTGGCGTTTTCGATCGCACGTTGTGCCTCTGCGCCACGACACGCTTTAAAATATTAAGCGATATGCCATATAGTCCTTTCTTCTATTTTAGAACTAAACTTAATCTTAAACATCGCACTTTGTCTTCTTTTAACGATATCAAAGTAAAATTTAAAATTTTCATATTTTCCGTGCGGGATTTACTTTGACCCGTCATATTCAGTCAGCCATGAATCAGTTAAGTAACGGCGATGACAACGGCAATAAAATGTTTTGTTTTTGTAATATACTTATACTTTTCCAGATTATTTTTAAGGGTTATTTTATATACCAGTAATAGTTTCCTTTGAAAGTCTTCTTTCATAAACTTTCTGTCACAGCAACAAACATCAACACAAACATCAACAGCGTTGAGTTCCGTCACTCAAAAACCTATATCTTAAAATTGGGCAGAATGTTTAAATCTAGAAGATGTGTGCAGAGTAAAAATTTTATATAGTTAAATATTTTCCACAATAAAACTATTAATATATTAATAAAGCAAGAAGACGTTAAACAAAATACACTAAAGTCAAATTATAACGAATAACTAAACAGCTACTCATCATATCTTAGTTAAATTAAATGGGACCACATTACAAGCATTACCAACAAAAACAGTTGTACTTTTACTAACCGACTTCAAAAAAGGAGGAGGTTATCAAATCGCCTGGTTTTTTTTTGGATATACCGCATAACTTTTTATTGGATGAATCAATTTTGATAATTCTTTTTTTATATGATAGCTAGTACTTCTGATGTGGTCCCACTTAATTTAGTTAAGATCTGAACAGTAGTTTTTGAGCTATTCGTAATAATTGTACATTTTAGTGTATTTTTGTCGAAGTCAGTTTTTAAATCTCAATTATTATATATATATAAAAGAAAATAATAAAAGTAGTGCGGTAACACTCATAAAAGAAATACAATCGAATTGGAAACCTCAATTTTTGAAATCGATTAATAACATCACAGAATTCCATACAAATCTCTTCCAATATCAAGAATTGAAAAGACTGTATAAATCTAAAAATCTGCGAAATGCAGATAAAATTGTGAAAGATTCCCATGAAAGTGATTCTTGGACCTATTAGTTTGCATTTTGAAACGAAATTTATTATAGTGGCATGACAAGAGAAAATATGGCTTTAACATTAACCTGGTTCGGAACGAAACCATTATGCATTTGAGAAATGAGCATCGACCCGTAAGGAAAGTATAATTTTATAAACGAACAAGCCACAATATAATGTTTTTGAGATGTTTCTTTTGTTAAATGTATGAATAATAATTAATTATAATTTTTACAAAATAGAAAACGGGCAAATAAAGTGCACTAAAGGATAATATTAATATGAATAAGTACTTATCAAATCTTAACTAACTTTAAATGGAACCACACCTAAAGCCTAGTTCTTGAGATATGGTTCCTATAGCATAAAAAATATCATTATTGAAATTAGTTTTGCCAATAAGAAGTTATGCGGTAACTCACATAAAAAATAAATACATCTCCTTTTTGAAGTACAATTAGAATATAAGTACTGTAAAATTTGTCACGTCATCTATATACGCTTTATATTTGCTTCGCGTATTTAACGTGAAGCTAAAACTTTGGATCCCTTTTTACGAAAATTAAGCGGACCGAGGAGCATGAAACTTGGCACACTTATAATTCATATAGAGGAGTGCAGAATGCTATTTTCTTTAAATAATGCGTAAAAAGTATATTAAATTAATAAAACACATCCATTGACATTCATGTTTATATAAAGTGACATAAACATTACTAAAGACAACGCGTTGTTAACGCGGCAAGGGGACACTAGTAAAATTAAATGTATATATATGTAGCAAAATTTTCTAACGCCTGTCGTGGCGCAGAGGCACAAGCGCGCGACTGTAAATACGACAGGTTATGGGTTCGATTCCCACTCTAGGAAATGTTAGTATTTTCCTGGGTTTGGTAACAAGGCAAAGCGCGGCGTTGAGTTCCACCACTCAACATGCAATCCCTCAATTTGGCGGAAAGTGGGGAACAGAATTGTTGTAAGAGAACGGAGTGTCTTAATACTAGGTTCTCAGATTCCCTCTGCCTACCCTGCTATATGAGGGATACATCGTGAAATTAAAAAAAAAAAAAAACTTTTTTTCCTTTTCTACTTCACTTCTCGCCCAAATAAAAAAAATACCTACTTTAAAATTTTAATTAGTGAATTTAGAATTCACTATACTTCGTAGAACCGATCCGATACGAAATTTACATTTTAAATGTAATTGTCCTAATAGTGGGATACGAATCCAAAACTTTTAGTAACATTAACAAATCTTCGCATACTTTAGGTCTTGTTAATTTAGTTTAGTTTTACGGGAAGGTTTTCAATTCGACTGTTTGTGTTACCGCATAACTTTTTACCGGGTGAACTGATTTTGATGACTATTTTTTATTTGATAGCTAGTGCTTTTGATATGGTCTCATATAAATTTAGACAAGATCTGACTAGTACTTTTTGAGTTATTAGTAATTTTTATCCTTTTTTATTCCTTATCCATAAAGCTCATTATTTATTTAGTTACAAGTTGCAATTTTAATAAAAAAAATGTAAATCGACTTCAAGTAAAATTCCCTAAAAAGTACAATTATAACGAATAATTCAAAAACTTCTAGTCATATTTTAACTAAATTTCAATGGGGCTACAGCAGAAACTTTAGCTATCATATAAAAAAAAGAACCATCAAAATTGGTTCACCCAGTCAAAAGTTATGCAGCACACAAAAAAAATACAGTCGATTTGACAACCTCCTCTTTTGTTAGTTTTTTTTTATGGATAACGGATGGCAAACTAGCAGAAGTTACCTTCGCCCATGGACATCTACAACACCAGAGATGTTGTAGGTGCATTGCCTACCTAGAGGATACAGATGGAATGGATGGAATTTTTCCAGGTCGATACGAAATGGGTACCTTCAAAAAGCGCGTCTACTCCCACCTCAAAGCGTGGCCGTGGGCGGCGGGGATCACTTACCATCAGGTGACCCGAACGATCGTTTGCCGTGTCCTTTCCATAAAAAAAAAAAAAAATAAAAATGGAATGGGGGACAATGTAGTAGTCCGCTATCGGAACCACCACATTTTGTGGAAAGGGTGGGAAGGGTAAATCCTGGCTTACATGCCATCGAACCAGAACACATCATTAGATATTTTGCGGTTCGTCTTTGACATGATAGTGGTCGTGTGCCAGTCGGAGGACGAATCTACTATCACCTAACTAACTATAATAATAACGACGTCTTATATGAATAAAACCGACTGTTAATAATAAAAAATATATTAAAAAATACATTTATTTTAATGAGAAAAAATGTAAAAATAAAATTTGTTATTTATACCAACATAAAACTTAGAGAACCGCATACTTTTGCAACTGGTGTTTTTCTTCTTAATTAAATTCACCTCACCCTTTGAGACTGCCTTTGTCACTGTTCCTTTACAAATAACGTTACGGCGTTACAACGGTCGTTATGTTGATATAAACCGCATAAAGTATAATGTAATGTGAAAATTGAAATATATAATTGCTTTGGGGTATTAAAAATAAGTTCTATTTGTGTATGAGTTATATTAATACTAATCGAATCAAATAACGTATGATGTGTTCCGGTTCGATGGCATGTAAGCCAGATTTTCCCCTTTCCCACTCATCCTTTCCCCAAAATGTGGTGGTTGCGATAGCGGACTTTTACATTGTCCTCCCCTTCCATCTGTATTCTCTAGGTTGGCAACGCATCTACAACATCTCTGGTGTTGTAGATGTTCATGGGCGAAGGTAACCATTTACCATCAGGTGGTCCTTCTGCTCGTTTGCCATCCGTTATCAATTCAATTAAAAAAAAAACGAGGCCTATGCAGTGCAGTGAGGCATCGAATGTAAACGCGATTGGGTGAAGATTCGATTCTCACTCCAGGAAAGTGAAATTATGAAATAATATTTAGTATTTTCATTTCCTCGCTCTGGTAACAAAGGCAAAGCGCGGTGTTGAGTTCCACCATTTAGCTTACAATGTCTTAATTCTGCGGATAGTGGAGAATGGAAGTGTTAAAAGAAAACGGAGTGTCTTAACGAATAAAAAAATATATAGCCTCACGCTGTATCCCGCACATGGCAGGGTAGGCATATGGAACCAGAAAACCTAATGTTAAGACACTTCGTTCGTGGAACGGAATGAGAAATATTATTATAAGTTATATTTGTATATATTGATACTCCTTGAGGCCATCATAGCGCAGTGGGACAGTGTCTTTTAATTATAAACGCGATTGGCCATGGATTCGATTCCTACTTGAAGGAATGACTTTATTTAAATTATTTTCATTTCTTTGCTGTGGTAAAATAAAGAGCGGCGTTCAGTTCCGCCACATAAAATGCGAGATATGTGTGAAATTGGAACACAATTATAAATGTTCTAGTATACGAATGTAACAAGTGTGCTACTGTAAAGCGACAGGTTGTGGGTTCGATTCCCACTCCAGGAAATGAAGTATTTTCATTTCCTGGGTTTGGTAACAAGGCAAAGCGCGGCGTTGAGTTCCGCCACTCAACAGGCAATGCCTCAATCTGGCGGAAAGTGGGGAACGGATTTGTTGAAAGAGAACGGAGTGTCTTAACACTAGGTTCTCAGGTTCCCTCTGCCTACCCTGCTATATGCGGGATACAGCGTGAAATTAAAAAAAAAACAACTTTTTTAAAATTATTATTATTTATTAAAGAACTCTGGTAATTAATATAAGACTAAAATGGACAATTGACACATTGTGAATTATATATTTTTTTATTTCATTCTCAGCTTTCATAAAAAAAAAAAAATAATATAAACAGAATCTAGGACGAAATAATTAATGTCGTGGCGTAGAGGCACAAGTGTGCGACTGTAAACGCGACAGGTTGTGGGTTCGATTCCCACTCCAGGAAATGTTAGTATTTTCATTTCCTGGATTTGGTAACAAGGCAAAGCGCGGCGTTGAGTTCCGCCACTCAGCATGCAATGCCTTCATTCGGCGGAAAGTGGGGAACGAAATTGTTGTAAGAGAACGGAGTGTCTTAACACTAGGTTCTCAGGTTCCCTCTGCCTACCCCTCTATATGCGGGATACAGCGTGAAGATAAAAAAAAGAAATAATTAATCCAATCTAACTACTTTTCCATGTTACAAATCGGTCACCTTTCAAAATAGAAATAACATAATCTTGACTTCCATAACTAAAATTCTCAAGTAAGCATTAATTAATAATTAAAATTGTACGTTTTACAACCCTCGCCGTATAAAATACCTTATCTTGAAATAAAATCGCTCAGTACTAGAAATGCAATCATACATTAACAACCTTCTGGGAACGTTCGCGGTCAACATTGCGAAACGGAATGTTTATTTAATCGCGTTGAAGTATTTTCATAATGGTTCTTTATGTAGAGTAGTTTTTATGAAAGAAAATGTTTTTTTCAGAGGCACAGTGGTACAGTGGATGTAAGCGTTATTGGTTGCAGGTTTGATTCCCAGTTGGGGTTCCAAATGATATAAATAGATGTATATTAATATATTCTTATTATAATTGCTGTGGTTAGATTTGATTTTAGTCACTTGACATATACATTCTTGGAATCGGACTGGAAATGGAGAATGTTTCGATGCTAGGGCTCTCTAACTACTCTATGGATGGAAAACAATATTTTGTTTTTTTGAATTATAGTAGCAATGTTGGAAAGTTTCTGAGTGTATATCCATCCTTATATTTTGTTTGTCGATTTCAGGTATTATATAAAAAAAAATTATTTCCATACTTTGGCAAATAAAACTTAACGTAGCTATTTAACACTAAACGTAAAAAAATTGAAGAATGAATGAATTTATCCCAAGAGAAAGCCCAAAATCATAAGTCAAATTATCTATTTCTAAAAAAAGATTTGTTTATTTCATCTTGAAGTTGATATCAATGGAATATATGAAAAAAAATGAAGATATCAATTATACACTGAATATTTTAGTTAACGCCTGTCGTGGCGCAAAGACACAAGCGTGCGATTGTAAACGCGATAGGTTGTGGGTTCGATTCCCACTCCAGGAAATGAAATTTTTCATTTCCTGGGTTTGGTAACAAGGCAAAGCGCGGCGTTGAGTTCCGCCGCTCAGCACACAATGCCTCAATTCGGCGGAAAGTGGGGAACGAAGTGTCTTAACACTAGGTTCCCTCTGTCTACCCTGCTATATGTGGAATATAGCGTGAAGCTATGTATGTATATTTTAGTTAAAGGCAAATTAAACATTACATTATTTATATACTTGCACATAAGTAAAAATTGTAACGACTATAAAGGAAATATTATATTCACACTTGTAATAAAAATAATAGTCCTTTTTAATAAAAAAATTGGAATGAAATTTTTCATTTCCTGGGCTTGGTAACAGGGCAAAGCGCGGCGTTGAGTTCCGCCACTCAGCACACAATGCCTCAATTCGGCGGAAAGTGGGGAACGGAGTGTCTTAACACTAAGTTCCCTGTGCCTACCCTGCTTTATGCGGGATACAGCGTGAAGTTATGTATGTATGTATGTAATAAAAAAAAATGATTAAATTTATTTTTCCAAGTATTTTATGAGGTCAGTTATTAGGACATTAACACATTAGGTTCAGATTAAGATATTTGAAACTACGATACCGGACACATGTGCAAATTTTGAAGAAATCCGACGGCAATTGGGTCAAAATATCGTTGCAAAGTTTTCTTATATTAATAGGGACAGCTAAAGCTATTATAAGCTTAATAATAAACAGACAATGACAAAGTGATTTATGGCTCAATGTTACAAAAATAATTTGTAATGGTGTCTAAATTTGCCTGTTTGTTTCGTTACAAAATAGAGCCTTCCGCTGTTTTTCCTATACGTTAATTATACGTGCCATTTCTATTTAAGGCTTCAATAAAGAATGTTTCAATCGACCCCAAAAGGAAGAGGTTCTCCATTAACTATTTTTTTAATGTGTTTGTTACCGCATAATTTTTTACTGGGTGTATCAATTTTGATGATTCATTTTATATGATAGCTAGAACTTTTGATGTCATCCCATTTAAATTTAGTTAAGATTTGACAAGTATTTTTTGAGTTATTCATAATAATTTCACTTTTTAGTGCATTTTTGAATCGGTATTCTTTTTTGTAAAATTTTGATTATAAATTTATTTGTTTTTGTTAGATTTTTATCAGTTAGAATTATGAATTGTTTTAAAAAGCTGACATGCTTATAGATTAGTCTTTTAAATTATATTTTTTGATTAATTTACCTCAATTTTCCATTTTTATGCTCTTAACTGAGCGAAATTTCCATTTTTAATCTATTAATTTCTGTGTGATTGAATATAGGGTTGAGAGTGATAGTAATCAGCTACATGTGGAAGCGCTTATAGTACAAAACAATTTTTAGTATAAACATTTCTTAATTTTTAATACATTAATAGGTAACTATTAAGGTATCAGTTTCTTCTAGGTTGGCAACGCATCTACATCTCTGGTGGTGTAATTGTTCATGGGCGAAGATAATCACTTACCATCTGGTGGACGTTCTGCTCGTTTTCCTTCCGTCATCCATAAAAAAAAATTCTTCAAGATAATTTCACAAAAATTTAAAAGATTGTTTACATTCTCTAAACAAAACAAATTATATGAATATTACACGCAATTTTAGCGAAAATAAATCACCGGCTCGTGAATGAAAGCAGAACATTCTAATTTCCTTAAGTCATTAGGGGCAAAAAAATCTACTGTGTGCTTTCCGTCAAGTGCGAAATTCAATTTGTCTCTTACAAAGAAAGTGCAAAAATTTAATTTAGTCTACAGAACGGTTAGTCCGACTTTTGCAACAATTGTTCATGGGAAGCATTTTTCTTTAAAAAATTGTCATGAATAAAATTTTTAAATACTACTTTGCTGTTACAATTTTTAAACGGATCTTATTAAAACGCTTAAAGAATGTTTTATTACTGTAACTTCAATGTGTTTTTGAAATGATAATTTAGTATATATGTATATAGTTTTATATATATCTTTTTGTTTTGGCCATCGTGGCGCAGTGAGACAGCATCTGACTATAAATGCGATTGATTATGGTTTCGACTCCAATTCAAGAGAAATCTTATGAGACAAAGCGCGGCGTTGAGTTCCGCCACTTAACTGGCAGTTTCTCGAATTCTCGTGCAAGGAGTCGTTCATTTACACATTAGAGACATTAGATTCTCTCTGCCTACCGTACTATGCGGGATACATCGTGAAACTACTTTTTTTCTATTTCGGAAATCTCGCAGTCAATGTTTAATAGGTTTTAACTAAGCCGCAATTGAAGAAAGAATTAAGATGAATGAAAAAAATAATAATGAGGAAGTATCATGACGTTAATATTTTCATATTTAAAGAAAAAAAAAATGAAATCCGTCAATAAATGACCGAGTTATAGATTATTTTAATCGTGGGACGTCTGAGATCGTAGACTTGCCAATGACGTCACACCGTCCTACTCGAGATCGTCGCGCTACAACTCACTTATTAACAGCACAGATGCTCTCATGTTATTTGTTGCTATTTAGAAACGTTTAATTTTATTATTATATGTCATTTATATATTAAATGTTATTTAATATTTTTATTTCTTGGGTTTGGTAACAAGGCGGCGTTGAGTTCCGCCACTCAACACGCAATGGCTCAATTCGGCGGAAAGTAGGAAACGGAATTGTTGAAAGAGAATGGAGTGTCTTAACACTAGGTTCTCTGGTTCCCTCTGTCTACCCCGCTATATGCGGGATACAGCGTAAAGTTAAAAGAAAAATGTATAGGATTCCGGTTTATGTCTTTCATAAGGCAGCACTTAGTATGGCAATGGCATTAAGTTGACTGTCATGCATTGCGGGAAGGTCCTGAATCAGCCGTTATTCAGGAAAGTAGGGGTTCATAATGTACGAGACCAGAACTGCAAAGTTTAACTATTTCAACTAATACTTTATACTATACTTAATGCTGGCTGCTCCAATCACAGTATTCGAGGATTTACGAGTATGTACTACTTAAGAAAAGAACATGGAATAACGAGCGTCGCCGAAAAGAATATTTTGATATATCTTTTCCTGGATTTAGAACTTAAAGCCCAAGAAAGTAATCTTAGGCTAGCGTGAAGTAGAAAGTAAAGCTAAAGTCCATAGGCATATTCTGGTAGCAAATGTTGTGATTAATGCCAACAATGCTGTATGTCAATAGTGTAGATCGATTTTTAAAAATTATTATCATTTTACAACAATTCCGTTCCCAACTTTCCGCCGAATGGAGGCAATGCGAGTTGAGTGGCGGAACTCAACGCCGCGCTTTGCCTTGTTACCAAACCCAGGAAATGAAAATACTAACATTTCCTGGAGTGGGTATCGAACCCACAACTTGTCGCGTTTACAGTCGCACCCTGGTGCCTCTGCGCCACGACAGGCGTTTATAGGCGTTTTAGACGTCGGAGCGTCTAACACTAGGTTCTCATATTCCCTCTGCCTACCCCGCTATATGCGAGATACAGCGTGAAGATAAAAAAATAAATCATTTTAACTCTATCTATAATCTATCAATGTATAGATTCCATACTATTAATATTTTTATAGGTTCTCTGTCGTATATTAAACATAACGGGATTCATAAGACAATTGTATTGCAACAATGAGCTTATAATACAATTAACCTGCGTCCATGCTATCAAATCGGCCGATGTTATATCAACTTGAAATTATTCTTTGGAGCGCAACTTCAAAGTACCATAACTTATTAATTTATTTATAGTAATATATTTTTTTTCACACTTATCCTTACTATCCTTACTAATATTATAAATGCGAAAGTAACTCTGTCTGTCTGTCTGTTACGCTTTCACGCCTAAACCACTGAACCGATTTTGATGAAATTCGGTATGAATATAGAACTAAACTTGGGAAAGGACATAGGATACTTTTTATCGCAAAAAAAATGATAGAGGGGGTTGAAATAGGGGATGAAAGTTTGTATGGAAGTTCCTTATTGTCAAACATAAAATCATGTAATATTGTTTAACTGTTTACAACTTCACCACATAAACCACTTAACCAATTTTGGGAAATAGTCTAGACCTTGGGAAAGACTATATACTAGGATACTTCTTATCATATCGCGCGATATAACCGAATTTCACGCGGGCGAAGCCGCGGGCGGAAAGTTAGTCTTTTATATTTAACAAATAGAAAAAATAAATAATCTTCGTGTTTTAGATGTCGTTCTTTGAATTTATGTATTCAATATTTTCACCTGTTTTTCATATCGTAACAAAATTTATAAAAAATAACCTAAAGCTCACATAAGCTGAGTATTTCAATTTATAATGTTCGCTTGCTATCGCACCTTCACTTCATAGTATGATTGATTGAAGTGTTTTTATACTTAAGTCAACCAAGCCTTTCATTTTCCAACAAAGTTATCACGAATGTTTACAAATACATTTTTTTTATATTGAGACATGCTGATATTTTGAAATAGCAAAAAAGTTTGGAGTCGTTTAACGTACGAAATCATTTTCTTAAAATAAGGTTAATAGCTATTATATAGGGTGTCCCAAAATTAACGCAAGATTTGACTTTGCCGCCATTTGTGCAGTGAAGTGTTGGCAACCCTGAAAAAAAAGCAATTTGACAGCTAACAGTATAGGGTTATTAAAAATGGAGCGTTACACGATAGAACAACGTGTCTTCATTATTAAAGAATATTTCAAAAATAGTGAAAGCTTAGCGGCTGCAGTTCGAATTTAAATCTTGCGTTAATTTTGGGACATCCGTTAACATTAGATATTATTAGGAAACGAAACACATTTTTATAAAATAAATTAGTAGCAGAAAAACATCATAATAGGTATGCGATTGACACTATCAAAAATAAGTTCATTACTTACTTCCAAAATACAAATCTACGATAACTCTATAGGATAAGAGTCTCTCTTAATAGATTTTAGATCATAAATCCTTACTAATATTATAAATGCGAAAGTAACTCTGTCTGTCTGTCTGTTACGCTTTCACGGCTAAACCACTAAACCGATTTTGATAAAATTCGGTATGAAGACAGAACTGAACTTGGAAAAGGACATAGGATACTTTTATTGCGAAAAAAATAGTAGAAGGGGTTGAAATAGGGAATGAAAGTTTGTATGGAAGTTCCTTATTGTCAAACATAAAATCATGTAAGATTATTCAACTGTTTACAATTTTCACACCTAAACCACTTAACTATTTTTGACAAATAGTCTAGACCTTGGGAAAGACTATAGTCTACTCCTTACCATGTCGCGCGATATAACCGAATTCCACGCGGGCGAAGCCGCGGACGGAAAGCTAGTATTAAATAAATACGTATCTATATACCCACTCCTTACAGAAAGGTTTGTTTTTTTTGCGGCGGAACTCGACGCCGCACTTTCTCACTAGAAATGAAAATAATTTAAATATCATATTTATTCCCCTTAATGGGAATCGAACATATAACCACTAGCGTTTACAGCCAGATGCAGTCCCCCACTGGTCCATGTTCTAGTTACAGTTTCCAAAAATCTATATTTTCTAATAAAAATGTATATCCAAAATGACTTACGCAGAAAAATATGCGTATTAAATATTACAATAAGTTTTCGTGTAGATCTGATTTTGTTGGAGGGCACAGCGAAGCAAACAGAAGTTAAGGAATCGTAAAGTAGGATGAATTTGTAACCGATATTTATTGAAGGAATAAAACGTATTGCTTATTCTTATATAAATACATACAATTTTGCGATTGATGGCTATTTAGTAGACCTTTCTATATTAATTACTAGTTGTTACCCGCGGTTTCACTCACTTGGTTAGTAAGAATTCGCATTATTATGAATCTTTTCATGAGAATAAAGTGTTTGAACGCTGTAAAAATTGCTTTATTTCACTTTTCGCCAAACTACGTCCACTCAAAAAATTATAGCATAATGTTGCTCCGTTGCCACGTGAAAGAAGGACATTACTATGGATATCCTATTTGACATTGTGGCAAGGGCGCAGCATTAAAAATACCATTCCATTCCATATTTGTACTAATAATACCTTCTCTATTGAAACTATTATAATCGAATTAATTGCATACATACTATTATTCAAAAATATATATAAAAATATGACATTTTAAGTCAGTAGGGAGCTTATAGTCCGTGTTACAGATAGACTGAGGTGGTGACACTGTCGGTTAATTTGTTGTAAAACTTATACACATAGCTTCACGCTGTATCCCGCATATAGCAAGGTAGGCAAAGGGAACCTAGTGTTAAGACACGTTCCCCACTTTCCACCAAATTGAGGCATTGCGCGCTGAGTGGCGGAGCTCAACTCCGCGCTTTGCTTTATTATCAAACCCTGGAAATCAAATGAAAAATTCCATTTCCTCGAGTGGGAATCGAACCCAGAACTTGTCGCGTTTACATTCGCACGCTTGTGCCTCTGCGCCACGACAGGCATTATGTAAAACTTATGAAAGCCATAGATTTTAATATTATCGTTTTGCTATTTATTTTCAATTTGTCTTTGTACAATGAATATGAAAGAATGTGTTTTATTACTAAAATAATTCTGCCCACTCAATAAAAGAATTTACTGACATGTAGGAAGGTAATTGAAATTTTACAGTACTGTTATTATTATTTAGTAATTATTAACGTTTCATATTGTTAATAACAATTCTATATAAATTATGATGTTGACTAAAATTGTTTCTTGAACAAGAATTCAATTATTGGTTGCGGTCTTCCACCTAACCATATACCTGCAAACTCGATCGCCGAACAACCACAAGTAATAACTTTAGCTAAGACATATTTTGGTATTTTACACTAAAATGGAATAATAAGTAATTTTATAGGACAAATTCAATTCAAAGGCCTATCGTGATGCAGAGGCACAAACAAACGGCTGTAAACAGGTTGTGGGTTTGATTCCCACTCCAGGAAAAGAAATACTAAATATTTATAATAATTTATATTCAGTATTTTCATTTCCTCGCTCTGGTATAGCGCGGTGTTGAGTTCCGCCACTCAGCACGCAATGTAAAATCTCTAAATATATGTATAACATATATTACTCTAAATAGCAGCTTCGTGTTTTATTCCGCATTGCAGGGTAAGTGCCTGTGAGAAGCTAGAGTCAAGACACTCCCTCCGCTACTTTCTGTCTAAATTAAAGATATTGAGAGTTGACTGGTGGAACTTAATGCCGCGATTTGTCTCATCAAAGCGAAGATTAAAATTATTAAAATGTAATAATTCTTCTCAGGGAATATCAAACCCACAACCAAAATTTGCAGTCAGACACTGTCCCACTACGCCATGATAGCCTCAAATAAATTATACTAAATAAATATTTAATTGATACTGTTGTAAGTTACCGGAAAAATTAGATTAAACGTGATCTTATTTATTCTCTTTCGATTCTTAGTACACAACCGGAAGTCAGTTTCCGTTCTTATAAGAGGATGTCGTCCATCCTTTCCATTTTGGCAAAAGTCGCTAAAAGTTTATATCCGGTTGACCCAAGATGAGAAATGTAATAAGGCTTTCGTCTATTCTTACTTCATTAAATGATGAAAATTACTTTACTTACTAAATGTTGTTTGTATTTGTTTTATGTGAACTTCAAAGTTTTTGTTTGGTGGTAGGAGGTTCGTCCTCCGTCTGGCTCGCGACCACTATCATGTCAAAGACGAACCGCCAAATATCTTATGATGTGTTCGGGTTCGATGGCATGTAAGCCAGGTTTTTCCCCTTTCCCACCCATCCTTTCCCCAAAATGTGGTGGTTCTGATAGCGGACTACTACATTATCCTCCCTTTCCATCTGTATCCTCTAGGTTGGCAACGCATCTAGTACATCTCTTGTGTTGTAGATGTTCATGGGCGAAGGTAACTACTTACCATCAGGCGGTCCTTCTGCTCGTTTGCCATCCGGTATCCCTAAAAAAAAAAAAGTTTTTTTTGCTTATAGCAAATATTCGTACTTTAAACATATTTAGATTTAAATAAGAAATCGTATAAATTTGTATACGTTTTCTATATATGCTTTTCGTTTCCTAAGTGTGGGATTAACACTTTAAAACTTCAAAATATTTAATAAATAGCACTCTCTCTTGTCAAATGTTCTTTGAAATAATCTTTGGGTAGCAGAAATTTGTAAAAATCTCTCTACAGAGATGCTAATAACATAAATAAGTTGTAACAAGTGTATAAGAATTTCGACACTGCCGGATGTAGAACGCATGGCTTAGTGGTCAGAGCGGTCAGAGCGCTTGGACGGTTTCCCCATGCGCGGGTTCGAGTTCCGCTGCATTCAAATATTTATACGGTTTCTAAATATATTTTTCGTTTCCTAAGTGTAGGATTAACACTTTAAAACTTTAAAATATTTGTACTTTTACAATAAATAACAAACTAATGATTTCGGATTTAGTGTTCTTTTCTATATCTAGTTTGGTGATAAAAATTGTCATATGGGTGAAATTAAAATTAAAAAATGTTCAATTTTTGCTTACCAGGGCGGAGAAATGTCAATAATACAAACACAACGATGTCCCCGAGTGGAAATCGAACCAACGACCATTCGCATTTGCAATGAAATGGTATCTCAATGCGCCACTATGAAATTTCTAAC
Source organism: Philaethria dido (assembly GCA_033558755.1). Taxonomy (NCBI): domain Eukaryota; kingdom Metazoa; phylum Arthropoda; class Insecta; order Lepidoptera; family Nymphalidae; genus Philaethria; species Philaethria dido. Next base: position 1,794 of record JAKGSA010001131.1, on the reverse strand, counting down.
ACATTACATTTTTTGTATAATAGTAAACTAAGCCTTTACCTTTGTATTATTTTATCAAACAGTTTTGTTTTTATCGTTATATATATTTTTAATGCAATAAATAATCTATATATTAATACGTGAAGCAAAAACTTTGTACCCCCTTTTAGGAAAAAAAAGGACGGAGGAGCATCAAACTTGGCATACTTATAGTTTATATAGCAAAAGAGTGAAAAATGATAGTATCTTTTCAAAATAATGCATAAAAAATATATTAAATTAATAAAATAAATGTTACACACACTACCATGGTTTGATATCCATGCTTATATAAAGTAACATACACGTTGCTAGGCAACGCGTTGTTAACGCGTCAACGGGGACAAAAGAATATATAAATCTTTGTTTAATGGAAAAATATTTTTATATAGTGAAATATAATACTTATATTTAAAATATACAAGTATGTTATCTTAGCTTTAAAGAAAACATTCTGACACTCACCCTCTCCTCGACCTTTGACAGAGTCAAGGTTCTTTATTGTATTTGTACGAGCGTGTTGGAAGTGTATGAAAGCCGGAATTTTTCCTTTTAAACTCACTTTCTTGGTATTAACTCGTTAAGAAAAGTTTTTAAGTAAAAATGACGCTAAAGTATTAAATTTTTTAATCTTTTTTTAAATTATTTTGTTAAATTTAACGTATAGAATATTTTGGTTGATATTTTTGTGGTCCTAAAAATAATTGACTTAACGTTTATCATTGTTTTTAAAGTAATTTTGGATTTATTTTTTTTTACTTCACTCTGTATCCCGCGTATAGCAATGTAGGTAGGGGGAACCAGAGAACCTAGTCTTAAAACACTCCATTTTCTTTCAACAATTCCGTTCCCCACTTTCCGCCGAATTGAGGCATTGCGTGTTGAGTGGTGGAACGCAACGCCGCGCCTTGCTTTGTTACCAAACCCAAGAAATGAAAATAGTAAATTTTACATTTCCTGAAGTGGGGATCTAACCCACAACCTGTCGCGTTTACAGTCGCACGCTTGTGCCTCTGCGCCACGACAGGCGTCTGACGACTTAAAGATACCAAAAGTAAAACAGGAAATTATAAGCAAACTGAAATCATACTCTCGTCGTATAGAAAAGTATCCCAACGAACTTGCTAGCAATCTGATGAATCCTACTCGTTTCTACCTAGGACCCACTCCCATCTTAGAATAATATCTCGTTGAAGATTGCAAAATGATATGTGCATACGCCACTGGGCGTATACCATCAACGCCTCCCATAATCTCTTCGAACCTCCAGCTAAATGCCTAGATGAGGCAGATTGCAGGCTTATCAGGATATTAAAAAATAAAGAAATTCATTGAAACCCATTTGTTTGAAAACTTGAATAATTATCTGTTCACAAACGCATACTATTTATATATAATATCCTTTATAACACTTAAAGATTATGAATATGAAAGATTTGTTTCTCGACAAAGGTGGAATTATCTCTAGACGAGATCTCTTCCAGTCAACCTATGGAGGTGAAAGCGTAACAGATAGCAGATAGAATATATTTAAACAGTTTTGTAATAAAACTTAGACACTTGTTTGCGTACTTCCAGATTTATTCTTCTATTCACAATAGTTCTCAGTCTAGTCTCTACGACGTTTCAGTAACCAATATATCATATTACTAGAATCTGTTGCTTTTATACCATTTAGTCGACTACATAAAGGTATTTATTATATATATACCCTCTTTATTTATTTTTTTTTTCTACCTATCAGTTTAAATCACACAACATTTAGTTTTTAAAATT